>DWJK01005346.1:0-11228 GCA_018248815.1 Croniades pieria auraria
ATTGAGTGTATGTATATACCTTATAATGAATAAAACAATTTGAATTTGAATTTGAATTTACATCCGACAAAACATTGCTAGCATTGATAATGCAAATATTGGTTTTAGTGTACAACAGGTACTCGATTTAAGCCGAAACCGTTAACATAACCGTATATTAAGTACTTCGACAAGATTTATGAGAATACCAATGGTATCCGAATCGTGATGTTATCGCTAACTTCATAGCAGGTAATTAAATTAGAATAAAGAAAAGACTAATGAAGTATAAATTGAAATGGCATAATTAAATAGGAGACTCGGTACATGATTATTCAAAAATACCAATCAATTAATCAAGATATTTAGACAAAACCAAAACTTTGGTCAGACGTTTTTGATGTCTTTGGGAAAAAAAATGAAAATAAATCGCCTCAAACAGTAAATGCAAAAAAATGTTTATATGAAATAAGAAATGTTTAAATCGTTTAAAGTTCTGCGTACCTACTAAACGTCAAATAAATAAAAAAATTAATACTAATTACACTGACCATATAGGTAATTCCGCTGTCGGTTCCCGCGTCGTAAGGATACAGCGGCAAGGTCGCTGACCTCCTCCAAGTGCAATTAGCGTTGCAAAGCTCCAGAGCGGATACCCCCACTATCCAATCGGGAGAGGGCGCTAACTTCGACACTAACGACACCAGGTGGTGCTTCGCGTCCACGCGGAACACCGCGAACGTAGTAGGGATGCCTCCGCTGGCAACTTGCTGCCACGAGATACCACGCGCTTTGATTATTGTGCGGATGTGATCGCTCTACAAATAAAGTAAAGAGATTTTATTAACATGTATAAAATGAAACAATACTATAGTATAAATATTTTTTCCATCACGACTTTTGCTTGGAGAGTTCAAATGTACAACGTTCTGTTACACGAATTCAATACCGAAACTTTTCCATTTTTAGTAAAGTAAAATAACCTCAGCTTTCAGTTCCTTCTCAAGAGCAGTTGTCGCGCCATCGTCTGCTAAGCGCCGGAGCCCAACGGTAGCGATTCTGCCCTCCTGCCACACTCTGTACTGAGCGGTATGCGACGCGCCTATAATATCACCGAAGTGGGCCTGCGCGCTCTCCGGAGGAAAATCTCGGGGATGAGTGTTTCGTGACCAATGGCCTTCGAATGTTACCTGTTAATGATAGAATGAGTATGGTGAACAAAAGCTAACAATGGCTTCCTACTCTTCTTCTTCCTCTTTACCGAGATGATGTGATGATGAATAGTTTCCCTATAATGACAAACTTTTTAAATATTTTTGTAATACTATGAAATATAACAATGAGTAATTGCCTGCACATTGTATACTATTGAAGATGATTAATTACAACAATACAAACCAAATCCCCCTGTTTTTTTGCTAACTTTGTCTTTATCACCTTTTTGTCAAAACCTTAATTTAACTCTGAGTACATAAAACTTCATACTTTTCTTCGTCGTAGCTCCGCGCGAATTTTGATTTTGCTGTAAAGAGTTAGTCTCTTGTTTACGGCTAGAAATTCAATTACCACAACCTTGACACCAACCCACTAAAGGTATTTTCTTTTTTTTTCCACCACTAAATAGATTAGGGCGGCCCATTTCTACGCATTCGTTTTGCGCATCGCACCTCGTACTTAGCCTCGTCACATGCACAGCAAGGCTCCACGATGGGCGGAGGACGTGCGAAACTGCCAGGTGCGGTGGGCGCAGGGCATATTTTGCGGGCGAGCACCGTAGAACTTTCACCATCTGCGTGCAACGCCCGCGCGCATAATCGCACGCAGGACTCCACCGCGATCGTGGGCGCATTCCATAACACCTGGTTAGATAGAATAACCGCACGAATGGATTTTTAGTGAAAAAAGTCCACCATAAGAACAAAACACCACGGCTTAAATAATGTCAAACAATGTTTTAGCCTGTAAAGCAAAACAACTGACCGGTTACACATATTAATTAAAATAAGTAGATACGTAAAGTGTTTCATTTTTACTATAGTAACATCTCCTACCTGTATTTCGGTCTTGGGGTGCGCAGTGGCATTGTTCATAGCCGGTGTGCACACCTCGTGTAGCTTGCTCTGCGCATCGTACGTTTGGAAAGCGCCAAGAGACTGGTTAGTGTCAACGGGTTTCCTCTGGTCCACGCTTTCATTTACCAACACTTCTTGCACCATCTCGGCCCATATCGTGAACCCGATAAAAGGCATAGGACCCTGACCACTATCAACGCTTTGCAAGGAAACTACAAAAAGTAAAATTAACTTAGTATTCATATATGTATAATAATTTAAAATATCTAAAGTGAAGACGTTCAATTTTCTTATTCAAATAAGAACCAACACACACACTCTCACTCACACTTATGCAGAAAGAACATTGATATTAAAGTCTATTTAAAATATTCTAACAAAGATTCAATTTTTGGCGAACTCTTAAAGTTCTTCACCGCTATTTTCGCTTGACTCAACTTATAGCTCAATCTACAATCATGGTCAGTTGTTTTTGAAATCAAATTTTATCGAAACCTCTATAAAATTGTGGCTTTTATATATAATTGCTGGCTACGGATAAATATTATACGCTATGAAAATTATCATTTTCTTTTTGAAAGTCAAAACACCGTAAAAACTACATTTAGGTAGTGTTAGCATTGTAGTATTCATTTTTTTACTGAAAACTTGCTTTTTCGGTTTCGATACCTATTCCAATCACTTCTTAGGGCATAAATAAAATTAGTTATAAATTATGCTGTTTTCCTTACATTATCCCTATGATAGTAAATTTTTACTGTAGTCAGCAAAAATAAGTGTCAAACAGTGGCGCATCGCATAGGCTGCATTATCTAAATTAAATGCTTAATCATTAAGCCACGGCCATTAACTCTATGATTTTATGATTTGTCTATGATCATAAATTAACAACAAAATATGTTACGTGCAATACAAAGTACCAGTGTAAAGTTCTCCGGGGAGGAACAGATCGGGGTCACCAGCTATACCCAGGCGATAGTTGGCGTCGGCCGGCTGCGCGTGCGTCGGTGCGCGCTCGCACTCTGGTGGAGGAGCCGGCGTTGCATATGCCCTTGACATCAGACATGCCGCCACTAACAGTAACATTGTTACTGCAATCAAAACATTTATACGTGGCAGCTCTCCTACTTTCTTCCTCATCACTACATCTTCGGTTAAAAAGATGAGAAAGAATTAGAAAGATTACACTGTCACTTATAATGAGAAACTTAAGAAATATATAAGTTTATATTAGTTTAGTTCGACGTAATTCAGTTAGTGCAAAGTAAAGAGTGCATTAGACTTGTGCGTGTATGTATGAGTGCGCGCGTGCGTGCATGCGTGTTTGTATGTATGTGTTCTGTACGCGTGTGTCTGTGTGTCTTCACTAAACAATCCTGTACATGGCGAAATTACAACGTTACCAATATATGTATGTAGCAATATGGTAGACTCTACAGATTACTGGCTAAGATAGACTGTCTTACGAAAAGATTAAAAGCAAAAGTTAATAATATGTATACATGAATTTGCTACATCATTAAAAAAGTAACTGCGCATAAACCTCAATAGTGGGTTTCAAAAACCTTCATTTGCTCTATGCAAGTTTAGATGAAGATATGCAACTCTCACACCTCACGAACGCAACTTCACACAATTTGTGAACCGATTTCGTTTTCAACATCGTTTAAAAAACCAAGTGCCTCCACAATTACCACATTTGGTATTGAATGATCGCCTCGGCCTTTGTTTTGTCGAATAGCACTTAGAACCAGTCTAAAATTAGCCTAGCTTCAAGTGATCAAATAAATATCGATCGTTGCAGTACAAACACTTTTACCTTCCTTTAGTTGTATTCAACGACAAGACTTCATGCAGCGGGAGAAAACGAGAAAAAAAAAAAGAATGCGGCAGAAGCCGAACATTGACTATCTAGGTAGTCTATTTAGAGGACTAGAAAATTTATTAAAAATTTTGATTTCAAAACAAGTTCTAAAAAACATATATGTATATGTACAAATGATATCGGTGCTATTTGTGCTTCAGTCTTAATATATATATGACTTAGAACTCAGCTTACAAAAATTATTTTTCTGGTAAATTTTTGATTAGGATCAATAACAATCATTAAAAACTTATAGTTCCGCTTTGACCGGTATTTTAGGCGCTTGCTTGCTGACACGCAGATAATTCCATTTTAAAATAAAAATATTTCACTAGAATTCCATTTTTAAAATAAAATTTCACTGTTATTTAGTATTTTAAATTCAAAGAATACCTACACTAAAATATAATACCGATTTTTAATTAAGCTCCTAAAACAAAAGCTACAAACGAACTTAGTAAAAAGGTGCGACCACGCTTCGTTGCAAGGGTTGATTTACCTTTATTAATAAACAGCCGCTTAGACAAAGAAGTCACTGAATAATACTTGACATACTTTGGCGCGGCACCGGAATATAATGAATGCGGGTAAAAGTCAGCTTTCGTTTTGTTTTGTATATTACCAGTATTGAATTAATTAAATTAAATTGGTTAATTAATTATAGTAACGAAATGCGAGGCATCCGCCCGCCCTACTCGCCTCGCGGGGTTGAACTGGGCTCGCCGTACTGAGGTGATACATTGTATAAAGATTTGCAACGCCTGTATCGACGCACGAATTTACAGAATTATGAAACATGGCGGGCACCTGGCGCATCCCCGACGGGCACATGCTTAATTATTTGTTCCCAATCAATTTTTTTATCACATTTACCTACAATAATTACTATGGACATATGATGTGTGTGCCACCGAAATCTTTACAGGAATATATTTGCTCTTAGGTACCGAACTATTATACGCTCTAACTTTTATTTAGTGTGTATTAGTAGTTTAACTGCTGCAGTTACGTAAATTACTTTATATTTTAGAGTCCTGAGAATATTTCGACGTCGTCTAGGATATATGTATATATGTACGTGTAATAAGTTTTTCGAAACTTCGATGCAAGACAAAAATGTTATTTAGCGGTATTTAGGTTTAGCGGTAGATATTTCAACGAGACTAATCAGGACCTTCGAAATCTTATTAATAATAAAAAAATAACAGTACGCCTGTATTTCCATGGAGAGATAGGCAGAGGAGTTTAGTACTCCCACTATTCACCTGTAATGCTATACGTCCCACCATGAAATAGCGGACAACACAAATTTAAACACAAGCGACTACTAGGAATTCCAAGTTAGAAAATACCAACAGTACCGAACTGAAGATCGAACCCAAGACCTCTCGATCCGCGTCGCGCTTGCAAACCAACGAGGCAGTCGAAATTTTAATGTTCCATACAAATGTAGTTTTTATTATTCAAAAACTACATTTTCTTCATAAAATAATAATTAAAAAACGACACAAATATCAACACGTATTATTATGGCGAAAAGAGAAACAAATGAGCATGCGGCAGTTAAAAATGCCCCGTGCCACGCATAGATATCTGCAACCAACCTCTGATTGGACTGTAGGAATATAATTCTGTGTGGCATTCATTAATTACTATAAGTTGTGAATAAGACTAATATTACTAATACTTGGTAGTAAACTCAACATAAACCATTATGTACCTTATTTTTTTTTAAATATAAAACCACTTTTCGAATTTCAAATGTTTATTGAAAAATTTTTTTTTCGAATTAATTTTATTATAGTGCTTATAGAAATCACCGTACGACGATGCCTCACGGTGAAAATACGATATCCCATGCCCAAATTTTTAATATTTAGGACACTTAAATAATGAACAAAAACATTCATTTCAATAATACTTTATTCCAGTGTACATAGTATTAAAAAACATTATTATTACTCATAAATGTGATTTTTAAAACTTGTGTAGCTCGTAGTTTTTGTAGAATTAAAATTCTAAATATTAAAACATATCAATAACTAGAGATAACATTTTACATATATGTATAGTGACATAAATGATTTAAAACTTACTCACATTTATGTCATCTTTGTGTGTCAAAAGGAATAATGAAAACTCAATCCATCAAAGATTCGCGCGTACTGCCGACACAATAGGTGCGTGCAGACAGTACAATCCTTAAAATGTCATTACATGCATGTATTGACATTAATGTGATACAGAAGTTGTGTTACATAAATACTTTAGCAAATATAAACAAAGCTTAAAGTAGAAAAAATTATACACAAATACATATATGAAAAAAAAAGTATCAGTCCATTGCGTACTTTTGGTTCTAAATTAAAATGAATATTAGCACATAATATGACTAATCACACAACATTTCACTAATCACTAACAGTATAAAGTATGAACATTTGTTTAAATAGAAAATAAGAAAACATTGTATTACTTAAACACCGATATGAATGACATTGAAAAATCTAACCTAGCTTTCGTGACTAGGCTTTTCTACCTATATTAATACGATAATAGATATATCTAACTTTGGCTACCGCTACTCATAGAAGGAACCAGTAGAAAATCTTAACACAAATACGAACTACCTGTCTAACTAAATAGTTCGTTAAAAAGTTCCTACGCAAACTACACTGTTGTGTACATTATTGGGTTACATAGAAAAGTCTGGAATCGTCAACACAACTAAAAGTACATATTATTAAAAAAACGGCAAAGTAGCTTTAAATCAAAATAAGCCATTAATAATTCATTTACATTCCTGCATTGTGTTCCATACCCGCATACTTTATGGGATACGTGTTAGTACATGTGTAAAAAAAATTAACGCTGGCTAAACATTTTAAAGACTTAAATTTCCACTGGCAACACATTGAAACGAAATTAAAAACCACAAAATCCTTCGAGAAGCATTTGAATTAGGTATGAAATAATGGACCGCGGAAAAATTAGATTAGGTACGAAATTTATTGTTTTTTTTTTAATTCCATACATAAGTGCCTACGTTATCAAGCATAATATACATACATTTTGGTAATCAACACATACTCACAATAATTATATTATTACGCCCATAACTAAGACTGCAGGCTATTTGTACGTTAATTTCTTTTCTTCCACAATGATATAGATAAAAAATAATTAATAATAAATAATTATTATATAATTGTTGGTCCGTGCTACTATGAACATATTATTTTTAGTCTTTAATTTGTTGAAAACATATAATAATAGAATAAAACATATTACATAATTATATTGTTAGAAACAAAACTACATAGGAAGTAAGAAATAAATGGAAAAAAGCTATTAACATTACCACAGTAGTTCCATAAGTTGTTTTGTATAACAGACTAAGGTTCTATAATTTTCAAACATGCAATAAGATCAGAACATTAAACTATGTAATTAACAATTTAATCCAGAAATCCTAAGTTCACCTAATTAAATTTCATAAAATCACATAGAGACATTATCGAAAATTTCAATACAATCATTTATATAATATATTGCTTAAATTTACAAGGCGTGCAGTTTGGCGCATCTTAAGATATTGTGCTGTTTCGCACGCTCGAGCACGCTCGGCAGCGCGCGCGCTGCGTCTGCGCAGCCCAAGCGGGCCGCGGCGGCCGACGATTACCTCACATTATCAAATACCAATATGCGTGATAGCATTATTATCCAATAACGTACATATTTTTCATACCGCCGACCCGTATCTAGCGTACCCACATTTCTTAGTATTGCTATCTCGAATCACTTTCTCGACAGATAGGGTCGCATTATTATACCTTATTACATAGACTGTCAGATCAACAATTATTTGATCGCTGATCCAACGTTCCGATATGTCGTTCAAATGTTAAGCAAAACTCGTTATCCAGTAAAGCCAAGATAATTATGATTATGAAATCAATTGAACAAATAAACACGATAATATGTCATTACATCATTAGGCGATATTATTGTGCCGATTTGACGTAATCGTCTTGGGGTCGTTTTGCTCCGTAACACACACTCCAACGTACCACGCGAACGGCATTCTTACACGATACTTACCACATCTAAACAGTCGATTCGGTCTCTTGACACTCGCACATTCCAAAAAATTAATATCTCCTAAATTGATCGTCAAAAGGATCATTACAATTATCAATATACTCATACGCGATTCCCATTTATCAGAAAAAAATGCAATTTTGACAATACATGTGAAATAATTACCAGTTCTTATTGTATAACAGCTTTAGTTGTAGTAGACATATTCAACTACAAATCCAAAATTATTGAAGCTCCATCTGAGGAAAGCATGGCACCTTTAAGAATCGAAACGGAACTTCTCATGCACCATCGAGCATGAATATAAATGTGACACGAAATCTGGGCATTTTATAAGTGTAGAAACCGATCGCTGACATTTTGTAAAAACGAAGGTGCTCGCATCAGTCGGCCCGAGGTGGCTTTACACTTTCCGACTCATCAACGGTTTAATGCATGACAGAGGAAACTTCATATGAAGTATCAAATAATTCACAATGGGGGACCTCATTAGGTGACGCACCAGGTGTGAGGTCGCAGGGCTTAGGACTGCGGGCGGGAGGGCGCGTCGCGCAGCTGCAGCACGTGGTCGAGCGGCTGCGGGCGCCCGTCCGCGCCCACGCGCGCCGGCCGCACCACGCCCTCCGACACCATCTTGTCGAACAGGTTCACCAGCTTCATCGCCTCGTACTCCTTCTGTCGACGAAATCGACAACTTTAATAATACATATATCATTTTTATCGCGATATTTTTCTTCGCGACTATAGCAAATGATATTGAATTTAGATAATCAACGATTGATAAATAGTTACGTATCCGACGCGACGGAAAATACATTCCGTGGCCCAATCGTATGATCGGTCGGACCCGTACCGAATTCCTCCAGTTAGCGCAGAGGAAAACCAACTAGGAGGATTCAGTACCGTAAATATCGTACCGCTATATCTCGCAGGATAACGGGAATCTTGAAGGTTTATCCCGGCCCGAAGGTACGAAAGGAAAAGGCTAGGTTAAACCGAGTACCTGTTCATCGGTCATGCCCTGGAAGGGGTCGAGGCGCGGCGGGCGCGTGCAGCCCACCACGGGGTCGATGCGCGGCTGCGCGGCGCGGTACTCGTCCGTGTCGGAGTCGTCGCTGCTGGACGAGTAGGGCGCGGCGCGCGCGCCGCCCAGCAGCCCCTTCTGCGCCAGGTGCCCCGCCGCGTTGCCGAACCCGGTGTACTTCACCATCCGACCCACTGAACCGACACATTTTACTACTTATTTTAGTAATCTTTCATTCTCGCTTTAATATAACCGAACAAATCGCTCTCATATAATCAAACTTCGTATTGACACGACTAAGTTTTTTGAATAAATTTATATGGGATGTATGAATTATAAGCTAAGGTGGGTCATAGCCCGCGAACTGGTCGGTGATGCTCATATATAATGTATACGATAGGAGCCACGTTTTATGTATACATAGCTTGTTAGCTACGAGATCCCTATCGAAGTTGAAGTTCAGATAGGGACATGTGAAGTTGTCCTACATTTGTATATATACAATCTCACGTAATTGAATTGAACAAAATATAAATAGAGGACCTTTCTCCTTGCACAGGATGAAGAGGAACTCGGCAACGAGGTCCCTGACGGAGGTGACGGGCGTGGTGAGCAGGCGGCACAGCTGGTTGCGTAGCGTGCTGCCCTGCTCGGGCGGGCGCGACACGTCGCGCAGCGGCGGCAGCACGGCGCCGCGCAAGTACTTGCGCTGCTCGCGGCAGCCGCGCGCGCTCTTGTTCAGCACCGTCAGTATCGGCGACAGATTCTCGTATTGATTCTTCGTGCCCTAAAAATTTAATAATCACATTAAACTCATATGTCCACATGCTAAAGGCCACCCAGGAATTAGATTAATTGGATTGCATTCGAGCAGCTCGTGTCATGTGACAGTTTATTAAGGCTAATGTGAAAAGTTATATTATTTAATGCAGTATACCGTAATATATGTATGTAGTTCGTAAAAATATCAATGTAGTAAATGTAACAACATAATGTATTCTATTACCTGGTATTTAATTTGATATAAGATGTACTTCTTAAGGGCTGTATTTCTTTATAGTTATTAAAAAATAGTTTGGTAAATAAAAAAATACAGTGGGAGTGCACTACACTGCACTGTATACTCCTACATAGCGACATAAAATACAACACCCTGCATAACATGCAAGCTATGAATATATTATGTATGAAAAAATCATGAGTATAACTCACAGATGTAATAGATAAACGATAGAGTAGCAGATGAAGCAATGATTGTAGGGCGTCCATATTTCTGCCATTATACACATATTGTGACCTCTCGCCGTCATCCAGCTTTGGTGTTAGATATTGATAGAAGACTGGTGGTACACTGGAAATTATCAAATAGTATTTTGTTATACAATGCTGAAATTGTTTAAAAACATTTTTAAATATCAATAATCTTTTATTATAACAATTAAAATTTTTAAAATATCTCTCCACATTTTTGATGACTTTTGTCCTATTTTCCCAATTAACAAATGAGTACTAAGACAAATTTTCTATAATTGCTGCAACAAAGTGCATAATACTAATTGGAACAATTAGATAAAACTGCATCTTTGCCCTCATTTCTGTTCTGCTAATTACCTCAACATTAATAAAAGCTGAGATATTAACAATTATGATTCAGAAGATCATCCCACATCACAGTGAGTTGGGTGTTAACCATCATCATCAAACTGTCTCAGTCCAATGTTTCTATCCATAATTCCGACATTGGGGATATGATTTGGGGATCATGTTGGACCATACTTTTACAATTTTAATATGTTGTCAACACCTGTTTATACCTGTTGAATGTGGTGTTGGTAAAGAAGTTGCAAATGTGACGGCTAGTTGAAAGGTCTAAGGTCTGATCCTCAGGTTAAGTACTATAGGGTTTTTCTTAATTAAATTTCCTAGAAGTACTATGGGTAGTCCACTGGCCCGTTGGACTGATGACCTTAAAAAAATGGCTCATAGTGGCTGGATGAGATCTGCAGAGGATCGAGTGTCGTGGCACACATTAGGAAAGGCCTATGTGCAGCAGTGGAACAGAGAAGGCTGACATGATGATGATGAGTAGTAGCTAGGAGTCTGGATTTGTGCCCCATGTATGAAAATAGGCTCACTCAATATACCATAGTGGAATATACAATGTAAGTGGTGAAATGTGAGAATGTAC
>DWJK01005347.1:0-11227 GCA_018248815.1 Croniades pieria auraria
TTGTATTAAGTTACTTGTATAAAAAAGTCTATATTTGTATATATAAATATGTATATTTGTAGTTTATTAGTGGTATGGTCACCGTAACGTGGGCTCACGTCGGGCCGATATTGGAATCGGATGGTCGAATGTATAGATTTCCCACGATCATATAATCAAAAACCGAGCTTGCTTGCAGCTGTTTACATTTAGTCAATTTTTCATGAATTACATCAAGTGACACGGCGCACGGTCAGTAGCGATGTCTGGGACCGTTGGGTTATTATTGATGTAGTGTCAATAGCATCTATATCTGCTTCACAGACAGCACAACCGTTCTAGGAAGGTACTCCTCTTTGTCTTGCCAGAATATTGGTGCCAGATGTTACTATTTTATTGTGTTTCATAGTATTTTATTGTGTACACAACTGTTCTATGATGTTATTATTTATGGTGGGTTGAACCTGTCGTATATGGTTGCAAAATTCTACCATGTACCATCATTTATACTGGGTAGTACCATCAGTTTTTCACGACAGTAATCAACGTCAGATAGTGGGCGGCGTGGTTTTATTTGCAAATGTACTCTCACGGTCTATATACTCGTACATTAAATGAAATAGTTTTTTTATCAATATCCAGGAAAATATTTTTTGTAACATTTTTCGTTCTTTAATTGATTTTTATAACGCAGTTTCATTGTAATTAATTAATTTTGAATTTAATTTTCTTAGGTCAAGTGACTGATCAAAGTGGAAGGAGCACGGCAAATTTGTAAAGATAGAGATATTTGACACTCCGTACTCTCATACTTCCCCGTAAGGGACCTGGCGTGAAGATACGTTGCTTAGTTGCAAGCGGTACATAGTGTTTCGGACGCAGTCATCGGAGCGTGGACAGTGGGGTATCGTGGTCGATGGAATCGATGATATAATAAAATGCTAATTCGTAACTACACAGTATTTAAACAGAACACAATGGAACGCCGCCGTCCGTGACGGCGGCCAAGGTTCGATAGGTGGCCACTATTTGTCCAGGAAATAGATATCCCGGAAATCTGAGTGTTTGGTACATACATTTTGGTTTGTTATTATTTGTTTTATCATCACCTGGCTGATACAGTAGTTACGAATCCCCGAAACTGGTTTGCGTGTATAAACAGAGCGATGAATGTAAAAGCACGTCACGTCTGTCGGTACAGAGACACTCGACAGTCAATACTCTTTGTCGTGATTAAAATGTTAATACTTTGTCGTTATAGACAATTCATTATAATACATTCATTATCCATTGTAAAAATTCTTTTTAATTTATGTCTAATTGTCTCGTCATTGTCCATTCTATTGCCAAAGTAAAACTGTAATAGAAAACGTACTGTAATGTTCTGCTAGTAGCAATACATGGAGGCCTAAATCGTTTGATTACATTAACCTTGAACGCAAACCAGTACCAGGCAGAACTGTTTCTTGTTATTGGGAATCGATAAGCCTTCAGCGGGCAAGGAAAAGTTTAATTGGTTTAGTCATAACAGGTTTAGTGACAAGTATAGTTAGTGTAGCGTTAGTCACGTGGTCATATGGTCACGTGGGATTTGTCACGTGACCTGTACGCGATAACAGTGCCCGTGTAAGTGTTATAGAAATACAGTCATACATTCATAATGGTGTGTGTTTATGTATAACTGTACTAAAATTGTGGTAGTAATAATAATTTCCCGGGACGTACAGAAGGAAGGGCATAGAGGGACAAAGTAACAGATCGTAAAGTTATAGATTTTGGGCACACATTGCTCTTTGTCTAAGCCGTAATCTAATAATATGAATATTGCGTGACCACTCACTCTGCCCATATCTATCCAAACTAGGCAGGGACTGTGCTATGGTAACCAAACGGCTGATAGGCCTACAAATATACATTTCTAAGTATACATGTACTTAGATGTTCAATTTTAGACTCAGACATGACTGGAGTATCGTAAAATCTATTTAAATTAAAATATTATGGCAATTTAGAAATTTTTTGCTGTCGATTTTAATGAATATTATTTCGTCATACTCCTAACTTACGACCGCAATAAAAATTTGATGCCAACTCCAAGTTTATAAATCAAAAATTAATTTATATGTTATGACATGATAGTCAATTGTTTTGTGTTGCTATGTAATTATAGATGCAGTTAAAATATAAACTGTGGCAATAATATGCATGTTTGGCTATCGAACAGTAATATTATATTTCCTCCCGACTAATGGAAATAGGTCTTTATCAGGGAGATATAATATACTGACTAATTATTTGTCAGTTGGAAAAGTTAAACGATTGTGTTCGATCGACCGTTGGACAGTACGTGGCTGTGGCTAATCGTTCGCTAATTGAACGAACGATGAATATTTATGCATAAGAGAGCAGCTTCTTACAATGTTCATTACAAGCATTCCGCTTTTTTCAGTGAAAAGAATTTTTTCAGTGAAAAGTGGCCGGTACTGCGTATGGACATTGTAAAGGATATTAAAAGAAATGTAGGGATATCGTAGTTTGTGTTAGTATTATTATTACTAGTAATATTATAATACCACGCCAGGTCCCTTACGGGTTACGTACACAACGGACACTACTTGTTAGTGTTAGAGTATTGTAGTGCCAGTATAATTTATTTAATGTAAATATTTACTTACCTAACTGGGATTTATGAGAATATAAATTTCTAAAAAACCTTCATAGTGACATATCAATAATTTAATTTCCAATTGTTAGGATATAAAATAAATTAAATGTTAAATTGACCGACGTTTTAGTAGATATAGTATAAAAATTTATGAACGAAATATCTTTTGTACACATTTGTTTTTTGCACATGGATTTACAGAATGCAGAAAAGCTAAACAAATTACTGAGAATTATTATCAAAGCACACTAGGCTACATTTATTTTATTTATTAATTTTTTTCATTTATTAATTGTATTTATTTATTCACAAATATAAAATAAAACGCACGTGACCTGCGTGACAGACGATGGCCTTAACTCTTTTCGTTGTTATAGGAGACACGTATCCAACTGTGGAACGATGAATGTTTGATGATGATCATAAGCAACGCAAAGGAGTCATTACGTAGAAGCGGGATCGAACCCATTGCGATGCACTCAGCTCATGCCAGCGCCAATGCGCCAAACCAGTCGATTTTAACTAGATACCAATATTTAGCGATAAATTTAATGCCTTCTACAAAAGATACACGATTTATATATTTTTTTATATCTGATTTGTAACTTTTGTTAAAATGTGTTGATTTTTGTGTTTTCCTTCATATTATTCTTCCAGACTGCCTCGTTGGTCGAGTGGTTGCATGCGCGACTGCCGATGGTGAGGTCCTGGTTTCAAATTCCGGGTCGGATACTATTGAATTTTTCTAATTTTTGAATTTGAAGTAGAGCTTCGGAGTCTGGATATGTGCCTGGTGTATGGCGATAGGCTCACCACCTATTCCATGGGACGTTAACGTAACTGATGAAACGTGGGAATAAACTGCACTTGCCTGCCCTACATTACTTTTAAGCTAAAAAAAAGTAACATTACGTCGATAATCCTCGAAGATGTAAGCAGAGAAGTGTAGTACACTTCCACTTTTTACGAGTTACGTTTACATCTCACTATGGAATAGCGGGAGAGTCTACTATATAGAAGTCGTTATACATTTTATTGTTTAGTTTAACAATTATAAAACTGGGCTTGTTAATCATATGTAATAATAATCGTTGGTGAACTTTTAAACAAATAAACAAAAACTGACAAAAAGCTGTATAGAAACTCTACACCACTCTAGCGCCAGTCTGAATTTATCAAACTTGTCGTTTCAATTGGCCGTTCGGGACCATCGCAGTACTTGTATTATTCTATGAACATAATTTAATAATGTATACATATATATTAAGTGTTGGCTACAACTTTGTGTGTGATATAATTTATTTATTTATTCGTAATTAATGCAATGTAGTACTGATAAGAATTGACAATTAGGACTTTCTTCTCATATTTTTATTAGTGTTATTTTGGTATCTATCGCTGTACCCGTCAAACAGCCGTCGAGTATGATCAAGGAAACACGTATTGTTGTTTGTTTAAACGTAAGGTGTGAATGCACTTCAGACCACACATGGAGCTCGCTAAGGGATTTCCGTTTGTTTACAGTGCGAATCCCGGTGTAGGAGCATTAGAGAATTTTATTATTGACTGCGCGTTTAGAAATCAATGCGTTTCTTGTATGAGCGTAGAGATCAGCGCACGCGCAGCTTCTAGCGGCGACCGAGGCGACGGCTCCTAGCTGTAGTCAGTCATTCCGCGCTAAACCTCCGCGCGCGACGGTCGTGTCGCGTCGCTTGTAGTATCGCGCTATCGATATACTTCGCGTACTTGTGCTACCTTGAAGGATATCTGTGCAATGTGCTATGGAATTTGTTTAAGTGACCGCCCTTAAGGGCTCATTTAGTGCTTGTTTCATTTGTAACTCGAAATCTTTAAGCAGGTGAGTGATTGAAAAATGTTATGAATAACAAAGATGCGCTAAGTTTATGGGCTATTGTGATTCAATAATTTGTGCATGCATCGTTAAATTTAGGACCACACACACACACACACACACATTCCTATACGTGGTGGATATAAAAGTTATCTTTTTATTTTAATCTCGAATCTTCAGAGTGTAAAGTTTAATTGCTTCGTAAGTGTCAGCTACTCTTGACCTTCAATGGCTTCTATATTTAATGCGCTCATGAAAAACTTCAACACGTATACTTATGTACATAAAATTAACTCATTTCATAGCTATTTACTTCAATTACTGAGAATTACGTGTTGTTAGCTGTTATTATTCATAGCGGAATTAACAATGCCATGTAAATTGTTCTCTCGGAGACTTATTATTGCTTGCTTTGTTGTTTGGTATCATCACACATGTATAGAATAAAAGTAATGTAAAATATAACATATAAATGGAAAACATGATTAAAGAAATAATTAAAAATTAATGAACGTAATGTAACATCACGTCTGTAAACCCCAAAGAGGTAGGTAGAGGAATCTAGTACACTCCCACGTTTCAACAGTATGAATTGCAACAAGAGAAATTAAGAAGAATAAGAAAAATAATCAGCTTCCTATTTTCTGAATATTCACATTTCTTAGAAACTTAAATTACTATTGCATAACTAAAAAAAAGCAACATCACGCCAGTAATCCCTGAAGGGGTAGGCAAAGGAGTGGGGTACGCTCCCACATTTCACCAGTTACGTTTATATACTATGGCATAACCATGGCCGTTGAATCTGAATCAAATGTTTTACACATCATTAAAGTACCAGTTCTATCAATGTTTACAATGGCTGCAGTATTTGTTTCTTAGTAATGGAAGATAATATCATTTGCATGTACACAGATCTCTTCATACATAAACAGGCGTGTTGCATTGCATGGGCGGATATTGTTACGTGACGCTGTATTATCTACGGCTACTGTATGAGGCTTGTTCATATAATTTGTCTATTCCACGAAGCGCTCATTGGGGGAGGCCTATGTCCAGCAGTGGACAGAGATAGGCTGATGGCAATGACGATGACGACGAAGTTGAGATTTTATCATTACAGCTCATAAACATTAAACGTTTTGATATCCAATTTCTCTGTTTAATGTACAAACAGAATTAAGATAGCACTTAAAATGTGATAAATTGCACTGCATGTAATTTTGTCCCATTGGATATTTCATTCTTTCTTCGATTGACGTATTTGAAAATGGAAAATAAATATTACAATATAGAAACTAAATGGAGAATTTTTTTGCACTTTATTGACTTGTATATTTTGGATTCCGGATGTTTTTTTTTTAATCCTTGGATATCGGGATTATGTACAGATCATCTGGGGATTACGAGATGAGATTGCGATTTAAATCAATTAATTAAAAATCAAGTAAACTGTTAATTTTGGGGTAAATCTAAAGAATTAATTTTAGTTTATTTAAAAGACAAACAACAGTAAAATTTCGTGGTTATTTTCAGCGTATTTCAAAAAAAAAAACAGAAACACACATACATGGCTTGCCTTCACGTAAATTAGTTTCAGAGATATATTACAAGAATCAAAGTCCCAATGGATACAGCAAGTTGCCTTTTAAGTTTCAAATCAATAATTTCTAAATTTCTACTCTCAAAGTAAATTAAAATATTTTTACTACTTCAAGTAAAACTTAAAAGATGCCTTTTGAAAGAAACAACCTGGCCATTTCTTTACCTAAGTTATTCATCAATATTCAATAGTGATAGTCATGGATTTAATAGAAACTGGAGGCACCAACCAAGTTATATGAATCACAAAATTTTTTACCCCTTCATTTTGAATTACCTAGATATTCCTTTCTTATATTTTTAGGATGTTAAACTATAGAATTTATATAGGCAATAATTTTTAAATAACTCGAAACACCGATTTTTTATTAAAAACAACCTAAAAGATTAAAAACGATTGTCAAAATATCGATAAAAAAAACAAAATCGAAAACAATCATCATTAAAAGCGAAGTATGTATCTCATTATAGAAACAATAAAATTGTAGTCACTTTCTCGGCTTTCCTAGCACCTTTGTCGGATTTTAAAGTTCCGAGATAATCGTAGAAAGAAGCGATGTGTCCAATTATTCAAACATAATGGACGAATTGTTTGTTGTTAACGATAGAACGCTATGGAGTTTTTAATACCATCCTTTTAGACGTTCCCATAAAATTTCATCTTCAACATCGTTCAATGATTGTTTTACTGCCGTCGATATTGCCTGCAGTTATGTTTACAACACGATACTTTATTAGGATATTGTAAGATTTCTTCTGCTATTTTTGTTTCGTTTCCATCATCTTTAATTGTTATGTGTATATCGGTTGGAATTATTTTTGTATCTCGCTACTTACCATTGATTTTTACCATCATAGGGCTCAGAGCATACTTTACTTTGCAGCTCTACTGCAAAATGGCGGGTATCTCAGTCAGTATCTAAATGGCCTGGTGGATATTTTCAAATAGTGTTTAAAGCCGCTGACAGCATTTAAAGGTAACAATCCGAATCAACTGCTTATCATACTTTCCGAAAATTTACGTGAAAATTTGCCACTAACGGTCACCTATTTAAAACCCGCAGCTACCAGCGTTGCTTACCTTGACAGATCGTTTGCAACTATACCGCGTTAGACTAATGGACGGGGTTCTAAAATTAGAAATCTAACAAATTAATATAAATTATCGTTTACATAACTGATTGAGATGTTTTTATTTACTTGATTACTCTTCAACTCTACCATCGTAATTGAACCTCATCAATGTCTTTATAGTGCTATTCCAAGGATTACATAGGCACTTCACATTGATTACGTTGTCGTAACATTTTCATTGTAACCGTCCTTAACTTTTAAAGTACTCAAACCTTCATTTGCAGATCCTGCAGCAAATCTAATTCGAAGTATGAGCCTTAAATGCACTTACGTTAATCAAACCTTGTCAGATTACATCAGTCGATGAGCCGTGCCGAATCTTAAATACATTGGAGCTAGTAGTTAATTCGAATGAAATGGATCAATCCAATTGAGACTTGATCCAGATGTAATTATCAGGCCGAGGCTGCGCGCGCGTCGAATTTCAACGCGCACTTCTGACTTCTGCTATACTTAGAGACAATTTGGTATGTTCATTAAGTATTATTAAGTATTCATTAAGTTATAATACTCTATCACTACAATTTATACAATTCGTGTACACTTGCCATTGATGTAAATATCTTTCTTATATATGTGTTGCTTTTTATGTATTTTAACTTATAAATTACAAAATAGAGTTGCACAAGGTGTGTATTTCGACCACAATTTTACTAATTCACGCTGAATTGTTTAAGACGTAATACATTACATTGAACGTCGTTAGTTAACAAGGAGGTCGTAATAGTCTCTATCTTGACTCCAGACGTTGGTCTAGAATGCCCTTAATTGCAGCGATGCGTAGTTGTTCGCTATTTAGGAACAATTGCTAGATTGGTTCTAAACACTGCGTCCGTGGAAGTACGAGTATAAGTGTTAATCTCCTGATTGGTTGATTGAGTGATTATTACTGTGTTCCTTTTTGTCTTTTTGTGTCTTTTGTGGTTGAGTTAATGTTTCTTATGGTACCGGGAAGACTAAAAAACCCTCTACAAATAGTTTGTGTTTTTATTGGTTATTCCGTAAGGTCACCTTACATTTTCAATCAATCGTGTTTTTGTTGTACCTTTAGAAAAACGCATTGTAGTATAATTTTAACTTTAATTATAATTTATATTTTACCGGTAACTAGAAGAAAATCAATGTGAACTTAGGTATTACTCAAATATAAGTTCTGATTCATTTCGTTCGTTCATGGTTTTTGTTTAATAACAATAGCAATCAGCCTGTCTAAGTCCACTGCTGGTCATAGGCTTTCTCTCCGGGGTTTTTGCCCATATTCCCTAGGCTGGACATGTAAGTTAGGGATCGTAGAGCAAGGCTTCTCGGACCGGCTACGCTGTTGTCGCTTTATTATTCATTTTGTGAATTTCGTTCACTTAAAATGGTGGCCAATGGAAGTTTGTTTATAACTAAATAATAAATTATATATTATCAACGAAGTTTGATATGAAACAAACATAAATAGCATGTGAACTTAATAAATATAAAATGGAATGAAATATGCAATTATCTTTACTTATTCGCTATATAAAAACGTTGTTGAGTTTAATAATATTGTTTGGTTTTTTTAATTTTGCTATATTATTCTTGTACGCTTTTGTCTGGACGCCAATAAAATGCGTTCAAAATAAATTCGTCGCGTATTGCAGCTTTCTTAATTTTGCAAATGTTTCGCTTTGGATTTAGGTGTTCTAAATCGATCTGAAGTTTCTTTAAGCTTCGTTAAGTTACTCCGATTTAATTTTATTCGCATTGACTTCTCTCCATGCAAAATTAATTAGGTGGATCAAAAAAGCCAATACGAAGAAAAATCCAATCAAATTTAAATTTGCGTTAGATTTTTATGAGTATGTACCTAGTATCTTTGGACAATTGACAATTTCGACTATTTTCATCGTTTTTATTTACTTTAATTCTTCTTATTTTTAACGGGCATTAATTATCATGGTCATTAGTAAAATGTTTTGCTAAACTGAGTAAAAAAAGTGTCTACCTTATTTATTCAAATTTAACTGCACTTTAAATGGTGGACTTAAAGACCTTTCTCTACTAAACTGTTACTACATTCTTTACTCTATGCTGTTTTTAGAGAGCACGATATTACAGCAATTTTATTGGGCATAGACTAGCATTAAAAAAAAATGCAGTTAACTAATATAAAGGTGAGCAACAAAAGATACGAAGAGTTTTATAAAGTCTAAATTATATATACACATTATTACATAATGTCTATTTCCCACAGGGTAGCCACCTTTTTATCTATTTACCACACTTTTGTAGCAAAGCCTAAGAAAACACCTGTAATAAATGAATGGGTACGTGTAGTTTAATAGAAGAAATATTTCGAAGCAAAACAGAGGTTATGACATACGGTATTTCAGACGTAAGTAAATATAGCAGTGGGCATAAGAAATCAATCAGAAATTACGGTTCGTGCTGTTCTCCGAAGGCGAGCGGTGACAATGGGTGTAGCGTTCCACGATCGGGTTTCTAACCTGGTAAAGCAGTAAAGAAGATACAATTATTCGTATTAATTATGAGATAGGGCTGTCCATATATTTGTATACAAAAAAATGATGATTTATACTTTATATTGCACTTGTAGATTCGGAAACAAAAAGGTAAATGTAAACATTTTTTCTATTTTCGACAGAATGTGATTAAGACCGTGTATTTATAAACTATTTCGTGGGAGATACAATGTGCTGTATTTTGTTATTCATATGTAGTCATCGTCATTATCGACACTTTTCTTGATTGACTGTTGCACATGTGTTTTTTTTTTTAATTAGTATAGTATGAAAGAGAATGATTATTATAGTCTGTCAGGCTGGCCATGTGAAATTGGACAAGTAGCTTCATATTACATTCTATATTCATATGTATTGGATTTGTATACGGACTGTAACTGTTAAGGCTTATGCTAAATTCCCACATTTGACAACCCTAGAAATATTTGCCGCGCAAAAACACTTGTTCTAGCGTTTTCTCACGGACTCCAGACTTCGATTCGTCGCGAAGAATATGAATGAGATCTCACTGATGGATGCTTATTTTATTTTAAATCCCCAATAAATAAAAATTCTATAAATACAATGGATTTATAATTATATGTGCATAACAATTGATCAGTAAAAAATGCACATCATTTTACTTGTTATTTGTGATTTTAAATCTTTTAAGGGTTATTTATATCACCGCCTCATTGATTTAGTAGTTAATAGAGCGACTGGTAAGCAAAATGTCCTGGGTTCGATCCTCAGATCGGGCAAAGTACTATTGGGTTTTTCTAACTTAAAATTATATAGCAATAGGCTCAACTTCTATTATATGGCACTTGTAACATACGAGTGAAAAGAGGGTATATGCACTCCTCTGCTTATCCTTCGGGGAAATCGGGGTTGATGCTATGTTTGTTCCGTGTTATGTTATTTACGCGTTGAATGATTAACAAATACCTATAAAAATAAAGAAGCACGACTGTATTGTTGTCCAAAACGAAGTGATTTCGGTCGCTAACTCACATGGTATATGTGTAACGTTTGAGGCCACTCTGTTAGCTGAAGAATCTCTGCTTCATGTTTACTTAGGATTACCAAGTTTTTCTTTTTTACTGAGACTCGAAACACGCTGTTTGTTTGCGCTTCGTGCTTCGGCGTTGTTGATATTTGGAACCTTTTTCATTATGTTTTATGGTTCTACCGAATTGCTCTATACTTCTTTTGTAAATTCGATATAAAAACAACCATAGACAATATTCGAGTCGAGAAGTTATACATTTTTGATGAATATTATAATATATAAGAAAAACCGAAACCAATATGCATAAAGAAACTGATGAATGTAGAAGAAGCGCATCAGGTGTTCATGAATAGAGATATTTTGGCACTCGTTGGTCTCTGCTGCTCCCGTAGTGGTCCTGGCGTGATGATATAATTTTTTTTTTTAAACGACCCATTAACATTCCACTGTTGGAATATGAGTCTCCTCCCATATTGAGAGGGTTAAGGCCG
>DWJK01005348.1:0-11226 GCA_018248815.1 Croniades pieria auraria
TGGATGCGGCAAGCCGAGGACAGGGCGCGATGGCGCACATTGGGGGAGGCCTATGTCCAGCAGTGGACTAAAATAGGTCGATGATGAGGATCGATCGTCTCGTACCCTTTTATCCGATATAATGTTACGAGACCTAAGAATGCAAAACCTGTAAAAAATGTCATACCCAATTTATTGAAAGAACAAATTATTGATCATAGCCATCATCAGTTCTTTATCGTGGTCACGGATCTCTTTCAAAAGAAGGAGTAATGAAGCCACTATTGTCTAGACATGACATTTTTCATTTATTCAAAGAAACTTGATATTTATGTCCACTTGCTTGAGATAGTCGCATGTAGATCGCGGAAGATTGGACAAGAGGATTTAATGTAGAATTGTTTAACATTCTAAATGAACTGCTGAACTTTACATTTCACGAAGTGTCCATCCATCGACTTTTATCATTTACGCATCTCCTCAGTCTATAGGTTTTTGGCTGTTTGGTTCTATTGCAACGCGTTTTCAGTTTGATAGACAACACTTTCCACTACTCCACACCTCTTATAAAGCCACGTAAATAAATCCAGCAGTGCCTATTGTTTTTTCATAGAGTAACCAAACACGTCGCGATGTCAAGCTCGGGCTAGAAAATAAAGCAAAATGTATTGAAATTCCCTAAGTGAGGTTTGATAAAAAAGAACCTATTTTTGCTTCTCACTACAGAAGCTGCACAAATGAAATACAACTTTGATTAAAATATTCTCTAATTAAACCTGCTTTTTACATCACAGTAGGTTTTTATTATTGTATCGTGTGTAACGAATAATATTCTTCTCCCTCCATTCAGTATTGTGTTAGCTTTAATTGATACAGATGTGTTCAATTCTAGCTTTCAAAATAGAAATTTATCTACGACTGACGTCATATAGTTTCGATTTAAAAATCCACATGAATTGTCTCCTTGAGACCCTTGAGTACACTTAGATGGTAAAACAACACGAGGTAGATTTTCAGCAATCAGTCAAAAATAGTTGTTTTACAATTCAGAAACGAAAAATCTCATTCTAATGTATATTAAAACAGTTCAATAATGCACAAGGGCATCGTTTTTAAGTTCACGTGAATACAAATGATGAGAGTTAATGAGCAACATTAAATTAATAAATCAAATTAAGCGGCGGGAGCTCATGAGGAAGGACCTTGTACAGGTCCGAAATTAGTCGGGCCATCCCGAAAAACGTACGTGAGTTAAGCCGTTACATTTTTAATCATGTATATAAATACTCACGAAACATTTAATAGTAAAATAGTCTTATATAATCTAAACGAATCTAATTTACTAGGGTATCCCATAAGTTATGTTGGTTTACGCGGACAAAGTTATTTTGATTCGAAATTAAAGAAATGGTTTTTTAATGTATCGAAAGAACTTACCGATTAAAATAGAATACAATAACAGAAGAGTCTAGTAAGTAGGTAATATTCAGACACCCATTGTTTACGTATTCCAACTTAAATGCTCAGCTATAGCAGACTTCCAAAGTCATTCCCGAATTTTTAATACCCTTAATACAAACAGGTTATTACTTGATCAATTTCCATAAAATGCAATATTATTTTCATCACTCTAGATAAACTAAATTTCATTCTGAATGAAAATCATAAGGAAGTGCAAATAAAACTACAAATTATCAATCTTTTATAAATATTCGTAAATGTAGGTCAAATGTGGTACAATTAAAATCAGAGGAAATATTTTTTATCAACATCATATCAAAAAGGAAACATTCATGCATTGTTTTCTACACTTTATCATAATCTTAATTACAAACTGTAAAAAATATCCATAACTATCTATAATGTATAGGAACATGAGTCCGTTAGTAATAGGGTGAAGATTATCATATAAACTGTTGCAGAAACTAGAAATTACATGACACTCGCAAAAATAAAAAAAACAATCATGTTCACCCCATCGCTAACTCTTTAGAGACTCTTTGAACTGAATGTAAAAGCGTAAAATAATCAATATTTGTTTAGATGATTCAAATACTTAAAAATTCCAAATGTGAAACAAACTTGTGTTACGTTTCTGTCGCAAAATAAACAAAAGTATGCGATAGAGTGTAGAAAAGTTAAAATGTTATTCACATTTCGTTTTTAAAACCAATAAAACAGTTTATAAATCAAAGTTTGAGTACGTGCTAGGAGGCATAATACAATCCGATGCCCACGCTATGACGTCACATAAATGTCATCAATGTGACGAGTACAACAGAAACGTTCGTTCCTGCGGGTGAACCATACAAGCAATTAAGTAGTTTAGGGCGAGATCTGGCTATTTTTAATTAATAATAATATTAGACAAGCTGTAAATGTAATTTTTAAATGATCCACCACCAAAAGCCAAGGCGACCACTAACGGCGCATTACTTTTGTACGGTTGCAAGTAACACTTAAATGCGAAAAAATCGACAGCTTTTAAGGTGTCACAAGTTCTTAAGGTTTTTGAACAACCAAAGTAAAAAATGTAACAAAAACTTTTACATAGTACATTATAAAGTACAAAGTAGAACATAAATACAAGACAAACCACTGCGGCATGATGTATGGACCGGTGCACGCGTCGTGTGCTCTGGCTCCCACATCATGTGTATGAATGAGACTACGGTTACAAATAACCGATATAAATACTAGATGTAAAACTAATATCTTGTTTGTTTTATTGGTTTTAGAGCAGTGTGAAAGGAGAAAGCTTTTATGTATACATTGAAGATTATCATTTACAAACTAATTAATAAGAAATAACCATTTTAATACTTTAAGACATAAATAATAACACATTTTAAACAATTTAACTTGCTTTCTTTGACTTAAAATCTCTTACGTCTAGATATTTTGACTACACTAATAGTATAACCAAGTCCGTTATGTTACATTGTTAATATTATCCTATACTGACATAATGTAA
The DNA here is from genome assembly GCA_018248815.1 of Croniades pieria auraria. NCBI lineage: Eukaryota > Metazoa > Arthropoda > Insecta > Lepidoptera > Hesperiidae > Croniades > Croniades pieria. The sequence continues at coordinate 2,954 of DWJK01005348.1, forward strand.
AAGGCGGTAGGCAGACAACTTCTTAAACCTATGGACTCAGAAACAGAGTGTTCATATTATATCCAAATAAATTGATGGCTTAGCACTCCTAGCCTATAATGTCAGCCTAGAAAGACTTAGAAAACGTTCAAATATTTATTTACATGTCAATGAAAGTTGAAAGAAAATGAAACAATAGAGCAAAAGCATTGTTCTCATTTTGTCTGTTTAAAAATATATAAAAAATTACTTTCTATGCTATATTTACCTATCGATAAGTCTTAATTACTGACATTTTAACTACAATTAACACAGTACTAAGTCACAATCAGACACAAATGCAATAAAATAAATAATATACCAAGAAACACGAAACACACCTTCTGGCAGAGTTAAGGAGATTCTTATACATTTGATTATATTAACTTACAATTTTTTTTTATAGAGATTGACTTAATTATTGCTGAATGTCTAAAACTATAATCTCGATAAAATTGCCAGAATTTTTAATCTGTTATGACAAACAGCCACATACAGACACACACACATACACACAGCTACACTCACATATTACTCTAATCAATATGGTGGCTCGAACTAGCGTAACTTAATAATGATTTAATGATCAGTCTTAATAAATTCATGTGCCCTCGTAGAAGGTCACAGCACTATTTTTACACATATTGTACACCACTCTGTTGCTGAGTCTAACTTAAACAGAATACATTCAAAACTTACTAATGAAACTATTAACAAAAAAGCACTGCTGGTTAAATTTTAACAAAAAATGTCAGCACATAAAAGCTACAATAAATCATGTTAAGACTGCGTTACCTACACTGTGAATCTGCCAAGTCCACAGACTGCATGACTACAAAAGTAAACTCATGCAGCAATTTCACCTATATCTTTGAACTTTGATGCTTGATGATCAAATCATCTCATTATTCGGAGATTTGCCTATTAGACAAAAAACTAAAAAACACTTCAACTCTGTGTTGACGACTTCTACTTATCAACTTCCTATCGGGAAAACTTAGGGCTAATTAAAGCCACAAGTTTAAGGTAAATAAAAAAGGTCTTCTTGTGGTTCAGTGTAGGATAACCAAGTATAACCAAAACTTAAATTATTGAATATAAATGAAGTTAAAGCATACATTACATAGATATTGTAATCTTATTCTGATTGAAATTACACTCCATAAGCTCGCTCTTGTTAAGGGAGAATCACATGGAATGATAATAATTTCTGACCTCACCCTTGAGCGCCAACACTGCTTATATTTTCCACTAGATATATTCACTTTACATCCAATTTAAAATAAGCACTGGGATTCACGAGCAAGAAACACACCATGCTGAGTTAATTACATCATTATATATTGTTGTCCAGTATAAAATGACATAATAAAAGTATCTGACAGAAATCATTTGTCTAATAACCATTGCAATTACATAATTGTCCACAAATTGTACATTTACTTTCGATTCATGAATAAATAGTGTAGGATACCTACAAACTTTATGTCAACAGAAGAATAAATTATTATGATTTCATAATGAAATGTATGTAGCCACATGCCTAAAAATTTCTATCCTATATCGTCACCGCATCTCAAATTTCCTAAATATTACTCACTCACTGTATTACTGGAACAGTACAAACACCGTTATTGCTTTCATAATCATTATTAAATGATTTATTTCACATATAATGATGGAAAAGTAAGTTAAACACATAGGTAAGCTGTTCACTATTACATTAGTTACTCACATCTCATTAGATTTCAGATTCAAATAAAATTGGCACACGGCGCATTGTATCAACAAAACCTTACTTATATCAGTCAATCATCTATTTTATTCATCATCACTACAGTAGTAAGCCTGAGTAACAGTAATCAAACATGACAATATTTGAGACTAAACTAAGCACAGCGCCGATCGACATATGTCACAATGGATCCATCTCCCAGTTCACTCTAACACTCACTTCATTTTAAATCTGTATAAAAAATAAACAAAACGCAGACTTATCGATTCGTCACTTTGGAAAAGACAACTAAACAACTAAAATTTATAAACTATATTCGAGGGGGATCAGTAGTGCTCTTAACCAGAAGTGAATTATCGAGCAGAAAGTTCCAAGACTAGTGATGCAATCACGAGTGCTTTACTACAATAACACCTGGTCTTTGTGGCGGTGCACGATCCATTTTCTTCGTCAGAGCAAGGGGTGCTTCGCCCGTCTCCTCGCGAAACAAATGATCACCCTCCAAGTGACGAATGGCCTCTACAATAGTTTCTAAGTTTTGGCGGCTAGTGCTAGCTAAGTACAGTCGTGATGGAGCATCATGTGTGGCGTCGGGCAGGACCTCAACCTCGACACGTGGCTCTGCCTTGATAGCAGCTTCCAGTAGTGGCACGGCCGGCGCTTCCACTACAGGAATCTCAACTTCGTCACTTTCGATTTTACAGTCTGTAATATCTGTCTGTTCATAGTGAACAATAGGACGTTGCGGCTCACTTTCAGGATAAATTTGTGTTTCCAATGAATGCACACGTTCTTCTAGCAATCTCCGCAACCTTCTCTCTCTTTCCAGTTGCACACAGAGTTCTCCACTGTCAATATCCTTCTTCTGTGGGATGTTCGGTACAGTAATAACAGGAACCGGTTCTGGTGATCTCGAGTTAGTAATAGTATCATCAGTAGAATCCGGGATAATAGCGGGAGGGACATGAGTAATAATCTCGCTTTTTCTCTTCTTCAGAGGAATCTCACCACCCTCGTGTTGGTTGAGTAATCTCTTTAACTGACAGTTTTGCGAGAGGAGCCTAGTCTTTTCTTGTTCCAAAGAATAGATGTATTCAGCTGTTTGTTGCAAAATTGCAGCCTGTAAAGTTAAAAAATAGCATGAGTCTTCGTTCAAATCATTATTTCAACAGACCAAGGACACTTCCACAAACATTCAATCACTATGGGCAATAATGAAGGTTTAATTACAACAAAATGTACCTTGCTCAATTTTTCTCCCTCATGCCGCGGCAGAAGCGTGCGGAGGGCCTGGAAGCCTGCGTTGATGCTTTGCATGCGCCGTCGCTCGTTGCTGTTGGCAATTTCACGTCTAATCCTCCTCTCTGCCTCCATAGTTTTGTTTCCAGATAGATGTTTTTCACCTCTGTAAATTAAAAAAAAATATGTTGATTCCAACATCAGAATTTAAGCTACAGCAATTTTATAAACAAAATACATACCAATTTTAAAAATAATTTTGAGAAACATTTTTCTAAAGTTAACTGTTACATAATATAACAAAATATTACTCAGTATATAGAATATTCTAATGCAAGTGTAAAGTTCAATTGAAGACCAAATAAGATTGTGTGAAACCATGTACTGTTTATTTACAAACAGTACTCATTGACAGCAAGTCATGTACTCATATCATAACGCTTATAGTACACCTGTGATTGACATATCATATGTTCTACAATGTATACAGTATATCTGTGCAGCGTCATACAATCTATGGTTATATACACGATGTGTTATATCAAGGCACGACTCCTAAGTAAAAAGGTAATAGTGTTTAATTTAAAACGATTGGTCACGTTTGTGTTACTGAAAGTAAATCACATGGTAATTTGTAGTAACGATGCATCAATATAGAGGTACATACGAGCTACGCGTATAGTAGCGCTTACTACGCCTATTTGATTTGTCCAAACATGGCGGCCCAACAGCTGACTATAGACCGGCACGGGGAGGACGCAACCTAGTATGGTACACAAATTCTTATCAACTTAACCAAAACAATAACTTTCGCGCTATTATCAATGTAAACAACATCTCTGAATCATTATAGACTAATTTCGGCTCAAAATAAACGTAACGTCGGCAACCACGCCGGTCTTCCTTACCTAGTAAAAGCGTGATCAGATGCTTCCTCTTCGTACAAGTTATAATCTTCTATTTCTAGCAAACAAACGTCATTACCGTGCAATGACATTACTTAAGCACAATAACAACACTATCTAATTATTCTTCATCGAAACAATTCTATAATATTCCGAAAATTATATTAGTTTCATTGAGAGCCACAATGGCGGGAAATGACAATGAGCTCAGTCAGGTGACGCTACATAAATTTTACACAACACCAGGAATCCAACTCGTAAAACCACTGCTTGAAACACTAATTGTACATGAATAAATATTAAACAGCACTTCTTTTTAAAAATAATATGCAAAACTTTTTAAAAACAGTATTTTATTTGACGAATTCAAGGGCAACACGAGCAACGCGGGCGACATATCGATGTATCCATCCATAGAGTCTACCATCGTGCGAGTTGTCGCTTGAAATCGGCAAAGAAAATAAGATATTCATCCAGTGATATTACTATGGTGAAGGCACGGGTCAAGTTATTCATCGCTTTTAGTGACATGTTAGTTATTTTAATATAATATTACAACTTTTATTACTAAACAAGTTATGGATGATCTTCTAAGAATTTTTTTTATGAATTATAGCATAACGTAAGCCATAATATATAAAGTAATATTAGTTGCAATTTTATAGGATAAAGATATGGAATTTATGTTTTAAATGAATTTTCTGAGTAGGTTTACATTAATTGTGTATAATCTAATTGTAAACTGACTAAAGTTCCATTCTTTGTTTTACATATTGTAACACCTGCTTTCATTTTTTTTGTCAAATAAATCTACATGAATTTTTTGTAGTAAAGTTCTTAGTGCGGGATATAATCGCTGTAGTTTAGTAACTTTTTGCTAATAATATAAAATTTTGTACCTTATGAAATGTTTCCTTATTATAAATAATATTAGGCTACTTCGTATTCGATTCATTCGATCAAAATATTAGTAAAATAAGTACATTTTACACAGTATATTATTTATTAAGCAAGTAGAGGACCTAATATAAATATTACTTTCCTCAGGAGCAAATTTCTATTTAAGTTCAATTATCTTGAACGTTTATTAATATCGTTGTATTGCCAACTTGTACATTTCTGTTGGTAGTATTGAAGCGTCTAGATTAGACCAACCAATCACACAAAGTTTCAATTTTGAATTTTGTTCTCGGTGGGTGGAGATTTTGTCCTGCCGCCATATTGTGTTCGGCTGTGAGTGCTGGAAGTGAAATATATTATTATTACGGTGTAAATTCTTTGTCCTTATTGTTCGGATTGAAAATTCATAAGGTAAGCTCTAAATAAATCTTTGTTTTTGTTATAATTTTTATCTTTATTTTCGTTTTTACTAGCTTATCATAATTTTAATATGGGTGTTCACCGGCTTCGCCAAACAATTGCATTAAAATTAATTTAAACTTCATTAAACTTTCATTTGATTATGGGCTTTTATAATCACGCAGTCTAACCCAATCGATTACTTTTCTCATTTAATTTATACCGAATCTACAAATTTAATACACGTACGATTTGAACTTTTACAAATAGTCGGTATAACGTGTTTCAATGATGATGTATGTTTTTTATTATCATAAACCGAAAAGAAGTTGATTTAAATGCTGCGTAGTGAGTTCAGATCGCAACTTTTACTTTTATTCAAGCGTAATTCCAATTCCGGGAAATCCAGTCCCTGCGTACTCCGGCTATTGAGCGATGATTCATCGCTGCAAAGTCAACCGGTGAGAGCTATGCAACAAAGGTTTGTCTACTGCGCTCACCGTAGTAAATTTGTATGGAAAAACTAAATTTATTTTAGGCTAATCCGTTTTTGTTTTCTCGGATCGGTTATTGATTTTCGCCCGGTGCACGTGTCTGATTTGGTGTCTGTACGTCGCGTGAAAGTAAACCCGCAGAAGTACAACGAAAAAACTGGAATCGTGACTTAAAACAACGCCCTTGCACCACTTAATTAACAGTAGAGTCACTTTTGTTGCTTAATAGTTGTATTAAGACAGCAAACTACACTCAAGTCATATTTAAATAGACAAATTGTTTGCTTTATCTATGTAAATACATTTATAGGCCTATGTTAGCTTTATTAAACGTATAGCCCTAAATATAAGACTATTGTAGATAATGATGATCATGACTAACATGATAAATGTATCAAATGACATAATTAAATATTTAAATGTATATAATTATTTACACACCCACAATGTTATTTGGGTACCTACTTTTCCTTCTTTTACAAATTGGATAAATCAGATGTTTGTTAGTAGAGGCACAGATGCTTTTTCACATTGTTGTAATTTACCTATACAATGCATGTAATTAAAAATATCTCTTTGTATTAAATATATAGCTATCAGGCATTAAGCTCTGTTATAAAATATTTACTTAAATTAACTTGTTTAACATATTTTACTTGGAGTAGTTTTCAATTCATTATATTCTATAGGCTATGATCTCAAGAGCCTCCATATCAAACGGTAGTCTAAAATAAGACATTGATGTTTTTTTTTCAAAGCATATATTTTTAATGTTGAAAGAGAATATTTACTGAAAATACTCAAGATTTTAATGTCTAGTTTAATAAAATTATTTTTTTGGCAATAGATATCATTTGAATTTTATTTAAGAGTTTAATAGCCATCACATCTATGAAAATATCCATATTTCCATATTTATTGTAAAATATCCATATATCCATATTTATTGTAAAATATCCATATATCCATATTTATTGTATGCTTTTTTGACTTAACTGTGCTTTGATCAAATTGATCTATTAATTTTGAATCACAATTAGTAATTGTGTTTTATTCCAGAAAATGTGTGACTCCATATTGCAAAAGTTGAATGATGATCTCATAATCAGTTTTCAGTCAACTATACACCTTTTGTAGATAATTACTGATACTCCATTACTGAGAATCAAGTTATATCTGTGATAACAATATTCTCATAACATCATTAGGTTTTTATCAAACAATAGTCAGTGATTTGTTTCTAATATTGGCAACTCATTATTTGTTAGAAAGTCATTTGAGAAGTGTTATATTGTGAATATATATTTATTTCATATTCATCAAATGAAATGGCCTAATGTCGAATCTCTTTCTATCATTGATTGATATGATAAAGGCATTCACACACTACAAAATTTTAGACTTGACTTTCTTCTAATTTATAGTCAAAGTCCAAATTGTATTATATAAGTTGTCAAATATTGGTGATATCAGATGTTCACATTCAAGTAAAAGATTGCCTACAGGTATATATATATATATTACCTTTAATGTTTTAAAGGAAATATGTAAATAAATATATTTAAAGCAATAGATTCCCTATTCAGTGGGACATGGAAACTATGTGGTTTTCACCACATAGTTTCCATGTGAGTGTGAGTACCTGTCTCCTCTGTATACCTCTTTGGAAATATGCAAGTGTGATGTTATAGTATCGTGCACTGACACCGTCTTAATTCACACTTGTCACCACACAATTCTAATGATTGCAGAAAGAAAATCGATGTTTGTTGGGCTGTGAACTCTTACTTTTTCACAGACTGAATTATTTACAATGCGTATTTTCACTAATATATTTAAAAAATGGACTCAAACTTTTAAGACTTAAGTATTTCTCTACAGTCATAAATATTACTTAAAATATGTACAATAATATGATTGATGCATGTTCTTAAAATACTTTTTCTTCATGTTTTTTTCGCATCTCGCCGTTCTGTTACTACGAATTTCAAAAAAAACTGTTTTAATACAGTTTTGTCACCTATCTATTCAAGCACATAATGCCGGTTTTTGTGAGAATTGAAAAAAAGTCGAATCTGAAACATCTGCGCGTGTATCCAATACATTTCGCCGCGCACTTTCCACGCATCTACATATCATGATTATCGACCGATAATGTCGAGTTTGGAAAGAAAAATCATAAATATTTTTTTTTTATGAACAGTGTAGCCAGAAAAATAATACTAATTATTTTTAGTGTAGTAACAAGTATCTTTTTTTTTATAATATCCGCGCGTAATGAAGTCACGTATCGTATTTGTTTGTGTAGGGGAAAACTTATTCTCACCAGAGGCGGTACACCGTCGTAGGCACAATAGATCCAGTGGCTTGGGTTTTTGTTGAGTGAAAAAATATTTTTTACTAAGTAACTAAAGTTGAGATGAGATATATTTTGTACATGTGAACGTGCAAAATGAAAACTAACAGAAAATGCGGAACTTTTTTTATATAGATGTCGCACGTAAGTATAGATGTCTCGTTGTCAAAACATTTGAACAGATATAGCAAGACATATTTTTATATAGCAAGACATACAGACGCCTA
>DWJK01005349.1:0-11225 GCA_018248815.1 Croniades pieria auraria
ATGAGCTCCCGCCGGTTGCAGCGAGGTCGCAGACTCCGCCGTGAGTTAAGCCGGTACATTTTTAATCATGTGTAATAAATACTCACGAAACATTTAATAGTAAATTTTTTTGTATCTTGCATTTTGGGGCTTCTTTTATGCACACTGTTATTTTTTGATACCATTATTTATAGCATTATAAATAATAGCATCAAAAAAAATTAAAATGAGGAAGTCGGAATGGAAAAACTTAAATCTACGGGGCTCGTCCGTTAAGTGTTAATAAGGAAGTGTAGATTTTCTTTTAACCATAAACTGGCAACACCACAAAACCTGTACAGACTCTAAAATATTTTAAAGCCTGGCAACACCAACACATACCATAAAACTTGCGGTGCATGACAGGTACTGTTGTAATGTTTGACAGTTCATTTGGCGGGAAATAAATTGTTGATAAATTCCCTATTGTATAGATAAGTAGAATTTGAAAATACATTAGTAAGTTTAATGGTACGTGTGAAATATTTTCTGTATAGTTATCATTTAGTATTACTAACTGAACATGTCCTAAATATGCAAAGTGGACAAATGTTTAAAAATTCGCGAATAGTTTGAAAGAAAAAGTTTTCATGTAAGTAACTTTTAAAAAAAAAACTTTAGAGCGATTTTATTAAAAATGCTTGATATATTGCAAAAAATATATTCTCACGTGTTCTTGAGGTACACAAGAATAGATTGACTTAGTGAATAAAAAAAAATCTACTTATATAATTATATATAAAAAAATGTAATAAAAAAGACAACGTAGAGAAAAGAAAATTTACTTATATAATTAATATTGTTACAATATGACTCTGTAGATGGTGATGTAACCAATACGTCGTATTCTTATTGCATGTAATGTTGGCGCCTCTTTTCTTATTCCCGTAACTGTAATAAATTTATATAAAGAATGCTTAATATGTATGTTATTAAATTACAAATATTAAAAATTCCTTTTACTTATAATAAATTGTAAGGAGGGCATCAGCCTCCTAATTAACTGGCAAGAAATGTCTCATTAAAACATTGGAGTCAATAATCTACCAATTTCATCAAATAAGAAAAATATTTGGAAAATTACCGTCTTGCTGTCCCTCAACAGATGGCGTTGTAATTAATTGTTCATTTTCATACCACAAGCTTCTGCGCAAGTTTTTTAGCGAATCAAATTTGCGTTAAAGAGGCACTAAACCGCCAACTTGGCTAAGTTCATTATCATAATGACGAATTTATAACGTGAATTTCTTGTAAATGTTTATGGATAATGTCGTCTCTGTCATTTAGCGTGTCACTTAGACATTATTTGTGTATATGCCTGTCATTCATTAGAAAAATGCAAAAAAACTATTTTAATGTGAATAAAGACGACCCGTCAAGTTCGAGCATAGGAGAGAACTGATTATTAAAAAAAAAATACGTAACATCACGCCTGTAATCCTCGAAGGGGTAGGCGGAGGAGTGTAGTACACTCCCACGTTTCACTAGTTACGTTTAAGTCCTAGGAATAGGTGGTGAGCCTATTGCCATACACCGGGCACTGATCCAGACTTCGAGTCACTACTAGAAATTCTAAATTCGAAAATTCCCTTACTACCCGACCCGGGATTTGAACCCAAGACCTCCCGTTCGGCAGTCGCGCTTGCAACCACTCGACCGACGAGGCAGTCAAGAATTGTTAAGAATTCTTCCTTTGTTCATTTCCATACAATATCACTACCATTAGTCCCGCGAAGACAATTGTGTAATTTATATACTATTTTTGAATATCTCCATAACCTTTTTGTCTGTGTTAGAACATACATATGTAATGTAGGGTCGATTATATACGTTGTAACACAGACAAGGGCCCGCAATCGCCAAACCAAATTACACAGTGAATTAAAAGTTGTTAAAATCAACACTATACTAATTAAATTTAAGTTACTAATAATCATATGTCTGTCATTCTCTTATCAATGAATATTAACTAACTATTATTGTTATATAATAAATTAATGACAGTAACAGTCTTATTTATACAGTACTATTCGACGACGGTTATATAAGTCCATGGGCGGCAACGATCGCTCGTGACCGTTGGTTACATGCTTGCTACTCTCATCAGATGAAAAAGAAACATTTGACATACTTATATGGGGCGTAATACTCTTCCCTGTCAATCCTTTTGAGGAAATACAGCCGTGATGTTATAACGTTAATATTATAACATATCGATATATAATGTTAACGTCGTCTGTCATGTGTAATAATATGTATTTTATTCATAAACTAGTTTTAATCTCAATCGGTTTCTGTATGTTTTTATATATACGGATCCCTAAATCCGTGAACCATGTGTATACTTATGTTAGCTAAATGTAATTGTTTATTCGTAAGCACAATTGTATATTGCAGGTGCGCCAATGATAATGTGAGAATTTTTAGGACATCGCTAGATTGATCGTTTGGGGCAGCGTGGTAGAGTATATTCCAGGTCGTAATTGATTGATTAGATCAACCTGGTGGTGTACTCCAGACGCCCCGAAGTTGCGATAGAAACCCTTGTCTAGCAATATACCATACTCGTAAAAAGGATTTTAACAAAACATGTAGACTGTCAGAAGGAGATATCGAACATTGTCTGGTGAACATTGCTATACTGAGCATCATCATCATTAGCCCGCTTTTATCCACTGATGGACATAAGCCTGCCGTAATAAACGGTAGATCGGTAAACGGTAGACGGAGCTCTAATAAAGAAGAGTTGGGGCACTAATAAAGGGGAGTTCGCGGGTTGAAGCTCGCAGAGCACATCTTGCTGCAACAGCTATTTACATATGTGTGAATAATTAAATCAATAGCTATCACGCTACTGTTGGTAAAGAAATAAATTAAGAAAATGTCTCATATCTAACAAAAAAATATTATTCAGATGGTTGCCCTATTTCATTAAGTTTATTATAAGTGTCTAAGTATATTTATTTATTATGGTGAACTAGCTGATACCCGCGTCTTCGTCCGCGTCGAGGTGTGTGGTACATTCCCACATTCCATCAGATATGTTCCTGTTCCACTATGGAATAAGTAGCGAGCCTATTGCCATAGACCGGGCGCAAATCTAGACTCCGAGTGCCTACTAGAAATTTTAATGTAGAAAAATCCAATAGAACCTGACCCGAGATTTAAACCCAGGACTTCTCGATCGGTAGTCACGCTTACAACCACTCCACCAACGAGGCAGTCTAACATTATAGAAAGAAAAAAGCGGACGATATCATCATTTTAAACAGTTCATAAGAGCTCTCAGCGTGGCAGAATAATTGCTTAATATATTGGTAAGTATGGAAATGCCGAGAGGATATGTAAATGACACAATACCTCAAAGAATCAAGTGAGCGAAGCTTTGTACGATTCGATCGGTTTGAGACACAGCTTTACATTGTTAAAAACGCCAAATTCTTTGAAAGTTAATTAACTGTTCCTCTCCGAAGTATGTCAGAACTGAACGTAAGTAAGTAAGTAACGACAGAGAACCAAAGTTATCGACATAGCCCAAAGGATTAGCAAGCAGAAGTGGGAGTGGACTGGTTACATCTGTAGCAGAACCGATAGCCGCTGCAGCAGACGTGTTCTGGAGTGGAGACCGCGACTTGGCAAACGTAGCGTGGGTCGCCCTCCAGCTATGTGGAGTGACGATATACGCAAAGTGGCTGGCAGTGGTTGGATGCGAAGAGTAGAAGACCGAGCGCAGTGGCGTGCCATTGATGATGATCGTGATGACGACGACGACGACGACGACGACGACGACGATGATGATGAACGTAAGTCTATGTAACATATGTCTAATAACCATAATTTCAGATTGGTGGCGACAATACCTAGGAAATATGTCATTGTATACAGTGGATTCTTAGCAATTATAATTAGCGTTCTTTATTTTTCACAAAATTATAATTCTGCTCTCCTCTATTTAAGTCTTAGAGACCGCACAGTAGAAGGTATGCAATGCATACCCCGTGGTATTATCTGTAGAACAACGCATACTTGCGTGATACATTTGACTCCGACTACATAAGATCATAGTCAAACGAAAACTTATCGTAGTAACATGAAATAAGGTCATCGTATCGTTTCAAGAATAGACAAAGTATAAAAAAAGGAAATTGTCGTGGCTGAGTTGAGTCAGTCAATTATCATTTATGGTCAAGTCTTTTCCAATCCAACCCCCAGACATTAAAAAAATCCTTTGCTCAATTTTCAAACGTAAGTGTATAACCATAGATGTCAACGTCAATCACTAATATGACACAACTGATAAGCACAGTTTTGAATAGTAAATTGTTACTTATATCTATCCATAAAGTCTAAATGTTAATTAGGTGGTTTTTTATATATCGGCTTATAACAAAAGAATCTTACATTTAATTAGTACATATTTATTACTTGACTACAGGGCCATTGATGTTCATAAGCCGGGATATTTTAAAAGGCACATACGTTCTTAGAAGTTTTGAAATTTGCCTGTTAATTTCTAGGTATGTAATACAATATACGTACAATCTGTTACATTAGTAGAGGGTTATATTTCTTGGCAAGTAATTTGGAAGTGACATAGCTCCGTAACTCACAGCCAAATGAAATAGTCTATCTCTTTACTGAAGCCGAGACATGTATTCAAAAACTGAGTCGTCATAAAAATATAGTACTATTGTATATAGTTAATATTGTATGTTAATTCGATTTCAGTATTATAACATCGAAACATGGTTTTATATATATTGAGTAAATTACACTGATGGGTTAATATCCTAGATTTCAGTTTCTCATTCAAGTGTTAAATTTGGGGATTAAATACCTATCTCTTAATTTTGCATAGTTATGCACTGAGAAAATAAAATTATCATATAGTTCTTATACATGAGGCAAAGATGCCAACCTGTACTGGGCAGGATGGTAGGTTATGGTCTTAAGCCTTTTCATTATGACAGGAGAGCTATGACGATTAATGAAATAATAAAAGTCAATAGGGATAGGATAATAATACATATCAACTACATACAAGGACCAAGGAGACAAATTGATTTAGCTCTAAATGGTCTTAGCTTATTGTGAGACAAAGCTGTTTTTTTGGTACTTATATTTTTTGGTATTTATACTTCACTAAAATTTCTATTAAACTATTTGGTGTATAAGCATATTATGTCCGTAAGGATAGAGGTTTTTGGTATTTCATATTCTCTGCTAACTTTGTAAGGTGCAATAATATATTAAAAATAATAAATAAAATTTCTTTTTCAATAAATATTGATCATGATTAATTAGAGTTACATTTCAAAAACCATATTGTTTTTATAGAGATAGTTGTTATGGTAATTCTAAGCTCAATTTTAAATAATTGAACTATGTTTTTAATATTGATTCTGGCTTAGTAGCCAGAAACATTTAAAATGATTGTCAGGTCATTTAAGGTTATCAGAATTAACAATTGAAGGTACTCAGTTCATTCAGTCAATTAAATCAAGTGAGTATTTTAATCTTAGGCATCTGAATACTTTTACTTCCTTTTAGTTCTGGATATAATTGTATTTGGCTTTTGTGGTTCTATTTAGTTGTTTATTATTTTCAACTAGAATAAGTGTTATTAAGATAATGTTTATAGATTGAATTACTGTAAAGTGCTTATGATGATAAAAGCGCTCATGGCCTTCAAACATTGGTGGGCCATTTAAATATATTGGGCTGTTTAAACTATGAAGGAATTGGTTTGTCTTTTGAAGTGTAGTAAGAGAGACATATAACTATAGTGTTGCTGTTTCTCAATAGTCATCTAAAACCTATTTTTTATACACTGAGCTCACTTACATGTAGCATGGATCATTTACAATTCTAAATTTTAACAAACTCATTAATCATTGATATCAATAACAAAATGGTATTGCTACCTTTGAACACTGATTTAACTCTTAACAGTATATCAGCTTCATATCTCAGTGTTTAATGGTAAGCTGTAGCATTTGCCTAGAAATGTAATTTTTCTGTCAATAAATAATATATCTGAAAGAATTTTAGTTACAAATATGAATAAACAGTGAACTAAGTGCATTAATTTCAGAATTATGACATCAAAAAGTTTACAATTTGATAAAATGGATGTGGACACAACACAGGCTGAGGTATGATTAATTATTGTTGTCAAATACTGTAGTACTTACTATAGTATTAGATATTATGGTTTTAAATTTTATTTGTGTCGTAAATATGTGTACAAAATGTACTAATACATTATTTGTCCGTGCACTGGTCACAGCACTGGTCTAGTGGTATAAACTTCGGGATCCTGTTCTCTGAGTTTGGGATTCAAAACTTTTTATACATAAATATGACTTTACAAAAATAGGCATGTTTTTTAAAATGAAATGTCAAGGGCTATGACAGTGAAAGAAAAAATTGGGGATGAAAGTATGCGCTACATATTACTCTATGTTGTCGAAGGTGTATAAAGTCTGTCAAATCATACTCAACTACATTTTGTACTTAACGACAGCCAAGTATCAATTGGATGCCTTTGACTGCATTGAGAATTGAACTATGTGTTTCATATATGTTAAGGCTCTGCATTGGACGATGGCTCCGTCATCGCGTCACAAAACGAACTCCTTGTATTGGACGAGAACCATATGCATGACTGACTATTGTTACGTAGTTGAATTTTTACTAGATCAGACAAAGCAATTTCTATGTCAATTCCAAAACGAATAGGTAAAAAATGGTATAGTCGGCGTGCGCTAATATTCCACTAGAACTGCGATCGAGGACTTTCCAAGCGTGAATGAATTAAGGTCTTCGTGTGATACGTTATACGCAGCATCGTCGTTTTCCATTAAAGATACCGCGGCCAAAACTCTATACTTTTATGAGTATAAAACTGTTGAATAAAATAAGAAAAACTATTTGAAAGTCGATTCGAACTGGAGCAGCGTTATGGTTTTCTAGAGCACCAGCAATTATATAGTTTGTACTGACGCTAAATCTAACCTAATCATTTAAATGTATTCAAAATAAAAGAATATGTAAAAACATGAAAATGTAACATTATTTCTTATTAGATATTTTATTTTCTTGCAGAAATTTCTGAACCTAAGGAAGAAAAAATTTCACTGTGTTGGACATGAAGGAAGTGCCAATTTTACGTTAGACGCTACTGGCAATAAAATTTACGAAACAATAATGATCAAGGGTCCCAACTCCCGCGGTCATTTCGGAGATAAATCCGGATTTTGTTTCTTGAAACTAATAGAACAAATAAATGAAAACACAACCTTAATATGTCAATTGGAATATCTGATCAGACAAGTACCGATCCAAACTACAAAGCTACATCTGGCGATGATAGTTAAGAATTTTTATAACAGTTGTACTTCCCACAGCAGTCAATTAGATCCTGAGTCCTCTCCTTCTCTGTCCCAATACGATCAACAAATTTTTAATTCAAGTGAGTTTAAACATGATATCTACACACTACATATATTTTGAAGCCATAGTCATAGGCAGAGGGGAAATGTTTCCTTTCTCTACGGCGGTGACAAACTTCTATCTCCTCAACATTTATCATCGTTATACAAATGTGTGTATTAACTGTAACTGTACCAAAGACGGTGTAAAAAATACTTATTTGTTGTTTATAACCTAATTTTTGCATAATGAGTTAGAATATTTGTGGAAAACGAAGTTAAAATTATCTCTCAATAATAATGTTATGGACGATAGCATCTCGAAACATCATTGATTGTTATGTATTGCATATAGGTATATAGTATATAAGAGTATTGTAACAGACGAATCTCGAAACTTCTTTGTTCGCTATGTATTGCGTATAGGTATACATGTAAGAGTATTTAACATGGCAAGCGAAATTTAACATGTCACTTAAGCGAGTATTTAATATATCACCCTATATAGTGCATCGTTTCCAGCAGCTAATATACGTACCTATACTTAACAATTATATAGTGTATGATAGTGTTTACCTTTTTTGAGCGCACTGCTTTTTCTTCTTTTTCTTCCTTCCGGTCTTGGGTCTTTGAATCCAGCAGCTACCTGCTGTCTATGATATATCACACGTCTATTAGTAGTGCTAAGTAGCTGTGTCGTTTCCAGATTATATTGAGATGAGAGATGACAGTCCGTTGATTGACTTGGGCTGTATAGTTCTGTTGCCATCAGCTGATATCATTGCCTCTACGAACACAGCAGCCGTATGTTCGCTGTTCACGTCCCTGTGTCACGCTAGTGGGTGAGTGTTTTAAATAAGTATCAAACGCAGATTTTCGTCCTTGAGGTGTCCCACATGACTTGATTTAACCTAATCTGGTCTGGTCAATTATAAATACTATAAGAAATTCATATACCTACTTGTTAAATATTGCAATAAGACCTAGATTTCGTGTTGATTGGCTGCTATGTTCTGATTGGACTATAACAGCAAACATTGCCACTTAGCAGCAGAAGTAAATTCGGCGCAGACGTTTCTGAAAGAGAATTCTGTATCAAGTATCCTGTCAAACATGTGATCCATTTTCATAAAATTCGTGTGTGCACACCATGATACTTGACTATAATAAAAAATATGTATTTTAGAATTTCTGTGTGGTACACACTGATGTGATAGATTTGCAATATTTTCCTTACAGTTTAATCTTGGTGTATTCCTTGACCTTTGATCCTAGATGAATGAGTCGTATGGCAGAATGTTAAGTGTTTTTATACGGAAAAATCAAAACCGCACACAACGGACATGGCAGTAGATGACGCGTGGGTTAGTACGCATTTGGCACTCAACCATCTGTTAGTAACTGTACAACATCAGCCAACTTGTCTCATACAGCTGAACTGGATTAGGTAAAAGATTTTTGGTCTAAACACACATTTTTTTTATAGTCTCGAACAGGTAACACTGGCATTTCCGGTGAAAATGAAGAATTGGAATAAATTGAAGAGTAGCATTACGAAAAACAAAGGTAATCTATTTCAAAATGTGTAAAATAATATAGTCTTCATTTATTATTTTTGTATTCATAACAGCTAAAGACCCAAGTTTGAGCGCTGATTTCCATAACTTGAGATGGAACTGTAAACGTCAGATGTGACGCATTCCTGTTTATAAATCTATCACAGAAATACATATATATTTAAATCAAGTGTATAGGCAAATGTAACACAATGTCCCTGATATGGTGTTACGCTTGATGGATTTAGGAATTTGACAAAGAGAATAAAAACAATCTTTATAAAAAAAGGTTTGCGCCCGATGTATGGCAATAGGCTAACCACCTATTCCATGGGACATAAACGTAAATGGGGAAACGTGGGAGTGTACTACACTCCTCTGCCTATCTTTTCGGGGATTACAGGCCTGATGTTAAGTTTTGTTTTAAAAATGAAGTTTCTCGAAAATGATAAGGTAAAATAGATTCTCCTACAATTTTAAACTGATTTCAGTACTAGAAGGTGATTGTGTTGGGGTCGTGACAGCTAAATCGGACTTGGATTCAGCTGTCGACGCGTTTCTATCTGCGCCGAAGGGGGTAACTATTCTTATCAAAAAGTTCTATCAAAAAGGTTCCTATCGAAAAACCTCTTGTCATTTTCATATAGAGTTTCTTTTGTTACAGTTTATTTTTCTCGGTATTTCAATTCTGCCTAACATTTTTTAAAATACTGTACCAGTAGTTCTCTGTGTAACAATTTTACCTACCTAACTTGTTACATTTCTACTGCTAATGATGGTTTAATCCATTTTTTTAACTATCCTGTTGATATAACAAAAACTATGCATTACGTTCATCGACTCTCGGGTATTCTAATAACATAAACATTCTATATAATGTAATGTGAAAATGAACAAAACGTATCAAGGATGCCAACTCGTATTAGTTCACAGCTATTTTGATTAAAAATTTAAATTTTTTTCTTAAATTTAAAACAGAATTTGGAAATAGTAACACTAGTTTCATTTTCATTAAATGTTTGCACACAGAATGTTTGGGGACTTCGGAGTATCTTGGTGCAGGAGAGCATTTGCGACCGTTTCCAGAAAGCTATCGCTTGGAAAGCGAAGCCTTGCAAGAATTCAGAACTAACGGATCTCTGTTTCAATGCCTATGATTATGACGATAAAGTGTTTATGTACGAGTACGTGGGCGCGACGAGTAGAGTTCCAAATGTGATTCTGATCGAAGCCTTCAGAACAGTGAAGGAGTTGATGGAGTTGATTAAAGATAAAGCACCGTTTTGCTTGTCTCTCTGGTCGAGCGACGTAGCGGAGAGTAACGAGATCGCCCTGGCTATCAGCACTCCCCTGGTGTGGGTGAACGACTATGGCGAACTGGGCGAATCACTGGCGATTTCCGATGCATATTTCTCCCAAATAGCTCGTACAAAGAAAATAAAATTTCCAAGTAACGATCCGATATTTGAGGAGGTGTGTAAATTGCAGGAAAATTGGGCGAAGCTTTCTGTAGTTCAACGTTTCGACAAATTGTTGGCTATTTGTACCAAGTCCAAAGCAGAGGACGAAGAGATCGCCTGTCTACTGAAGGCTCTAAACGACACCTCGAATAAGGATATTGTTCACATCTCCCCAAATACTGTAGTCTACGGCATAAAAATGCCAAGCGCTATTTATACGCTAGAATGGAAAAAGAAACATTTAGTATCTTTTTTTAATCGTCTCCTTCACGGAAGTGGATTTTTAGTTTCGCACCCGAAATCGTCTCATGATTCCGACCCAAGATACCGTCCGTCGTTCGTACCCGACCTTTTCACATCGGCGGTGCCGGTCCGACTAGCCGGTGCCGAAGTAAATTTTGACGTTTTCCCTACGCTTGATCAAACCCGTTTTATACACGCCAGTTACGGCACAATTTTCGCAAACTAGTGCCAATCTCGCTGCCATATGTTTGTGGTTAGATTTGAACTATTTTATATGTCATCTATCTATTTTATATATACTAGTTTTATGTGCCTTTTCACCAATTTTTCGCATTAACCTTACTCAATACAATAATGTTACGTATACATACAATTTAAGGTAATGAAAATCAGCGGGACACAAATTAAACTTAATACGACTTTAAGTTTAAAAAAAAAAACGTGACATCACGCTTGTTATCCCCGAAGAAGTAGGCAGAGGAGTGTAGAACACTCCCACGTTTCACCAGTTACGT
>DWJK01005350.1:0-11225 GCA_018248815.1 Croniades pieria auraria
TTTATCATTCCAGTGTTGGAATATGGGTCTGCTCCCATAATGAGAAGATTAAGGCCATACGCTGCCACGCTGGCCAAGTACGGGTTGGCAGACTTCATACATCTGGATACATAAATTTCCTACGAAATGTATGTATGTATCATACAATTTTTGAGATTTTATTTCACACATATCCCAAGTTCGCTCGATATTGCATACATGTCCTAGAAATTGTATATAATTCCTAGGTTTCATATATTTCCGATAACATATATAAGTTAATGGGGGATCAAATGTCATAGATATGCAGGCTCTGTTTGATAGGAAATGCTCCAAAATGATATTTTTTAATCAAACAACTTTATATGGAATAGCTTTTCTCACAAATGTAGGTCTCATAAATGTAAAGGTAAATAAATCTTTGTGTCCGCATGGTGACATTACGTGTAGCCAGAGGTATCGTACCGCTGAAAGTCACCTGTAAAGGCATGAAGCGCGCAGCACTTCGAAGCGTAAGCACTCAAAGACTGTAGAACCGTTTTTCCGTCTCTATATCTCATGTTGTAAATTGAAATGAAAGCCTTAATCCGTAGTGGCTGTGACTGGGTGGGATTACTCACAAGTCGTATTTATACTACTTCTTGTGTTGCTCTAATCTAAACTTTATCTTGCCTTCACGTCAATAGCACCAGCTCGAGATTTAATACTTAGCGGTAGCAATCAATGGTACGCACGTTTTACTGGCTGGTATGTGTCAGTGCTCGTGATTACCTCGTAGGTTTGCGAGTCTTTTTTTGCTCGCTGTCCATGAAACTGTTTGTTCTGCTCACGTTGATGATAATGATACAGATTGTCATTCTAGTAATCATTTCGGCCCACATTAATTCTACAGAGCTTAGCAAAAACACATGGGTACAAGGTACATGATACGGTTTTATGACAAGTGACAAAATGCTTTTATTTCACTGTTAAACAAATGAATATGAATCTCATAGATCCAGGTCCTCGTTGTTGACGATTACATCCGTTATATTTATGTACATGACAGACCTTAACGACTGCACTTATACTTTTCTCTTCTGATGCCTTTACTTAAGCACGTGCCGTCTCTGCTGAGATCGCTCTCAAGACAAAGTTAGACCGCCAAAGTGTTTTAGCCCTAAGCCAAAGGTTTGACGATGGCAACGTTGGCTTGAGATATTATTGTCTTATATCGTAAGGATTTTTTACATAATTGCTTATATCACTGGAACTAAGATTTAGTCTTTTGTGATTTCCATCTATCGGGATAAGCAGATCCTTGTACAATGTTTACCTGTTGGGTTTATTCCCCAAAAATATTAAACAAGAGAAATACGAAAGAATAATAAAATATTGCTATTTTCATTACAAACGTTTACATTACAAAAGTATGTGCAGTTGAAGAATAAATTTTAAATCTTTATACCTTTGATTTCATTTCAAGATAACCGTCGTGGAAAGGTTGACAAACTACGTACGAATGTGGTCAAAACTTTGGTAAGGAAGTGTTACATTGTAACCAAATGCTTCAAATATGGCTACGGCCAAAATTAAAACGAGTTTTTAAATGGTTATTAAGAGCTGTTTTAACATAGCATGTGATCGAATTAGCGGTCGAGCGTCAAATGGTCCCTGACCCTATACCCGTTCCGTTCGACTCCTTATAAGTCGCATTGCAATGCGATTGACGTTTTCTCGTTTTCTCAAGTTTAATTGCACTTAGCTTTGATAAAATTGCCCACAAAGTGGGTCAGCCATTGCTGGCCGCTACGACGATTGTGAGGTCATGGCAGTGTACTTAGATAATACCCTATCGTGGATTCAGCAAAAATGTCTATTTACTTGTATGCAATAATCTAGTCCCGAGAAAATTTAATTTAGATATATTTATAAAACGTCTAAAATTGCCTCACAGATGTTAATGCACGGCTCCATCTACATCTACTGTCACTGTTATCGTACTATTTCTGTCAGCTTCTGTTTTACTGTCTATAACAAAATTCATTATTTGTGGTAATGCTTTAAACCAATATCACTACTAGAATTTAGCGATTTCTAGCGTATTTCAAACTAGCCAGTTCTCTTATGGAGTAGACACAGAGCACCGAGTGCCATATACATAATATATAAACCCTTATAAACCTGACGTACTTCTTCCACATTCATCACTTTCACTAATTTCGTAAATATGTCATGTCAAGAAAAAGTTTGCGAGAAAAAAACGCCCATATTCAAAAAACAATTGGCGCCAGGAGCCACCATCGGTCCGCTTCGCGAGCCACTTCGTCCGAGGTGACCCAGTTACGTCCACACCGCAGTCCCATTATCATCTACTCTGTATACTCGTCTGTTCACGATGATTGCGGCTCGCGTGGACGCAGACCTGACGTGCGTGCGACACTTCGTCTTTTTGTTGATTTATGGTCGGCCAACATTATTTTTCATATTTTTCGCTCTCGTCGTTGTATTTTTGGGGTGCTTACACAGAGACAGCTACGTTTACATTGCGCGTCACATTTGTTCAAGCAGTACTCAAGTTCCTGCCGTACTACACACCGTCATCGTTCTTCTGCACAACAAAGTTGGGCGCAAGAGAAAGCTATATAGCACTATACTTAGCAGACTTGTAGGTACTTATGTATACACGATTGTGTTTTGCATTTACTCATTCATACTATGTATCAGCTTTTGCTTTCCATATTATATTTATGAAAACCATAAGTTTTATGCATCGATGCATACTCCAGGACATTTACCGATTTGCTGATATTTGATCCATTTGCAAGGACCGTGGTCACAGCGAGGCAGAGTCGTGCCACAGCTTGTAATGTTAGCGCGAGCGAGACCCGCAGCGTGTCAACACTATTGATTTGTTCCACCCTTTCTAGACTCACCAGCCATAAAATAAAAGGTTCTTTTTTTAAATTACACAGATCTTTACTTACTTCGGATAAAACTAATAAGCTCGTAGTTGTGATGGGTTTTCTGCCTTAAGTGTTTCTCTCGGCGGGGGAGCTCGTGTAAAACTTATTTATTGTAGTGTTCAAGCTGATGTATTTGTTGACGTGCAGCGGCCGCGTGTTCACTGTCACGTGTGTCACAAACGTTAACACGAAACACTTTAAAGTTTTGTTTTCTCCGACTACCCCCTTCGTAATATTGCACAATTTCGCATAAGTGTCATTTAATTCAAGTTGGACTTATTTAAGTGTCTTTTATTTGTTATTTTATTATAGTAACTAGAGAGCCTATGTTTGTTAGCAAAATTATTTCTAGCCTACATACATATGTATGTAGTTTGTTAACTTCAGTCCATATCGTATTTAGCATCTAAACTAAGATATGCTATCAGAACGAATACTGTACCGGCCATGGTCAGTAAATTGACAAACCACACACGTCTGGAGAGAACCTTATTGACATCGATAAGATGACGGCACAAAACTTCCGATATAAAAAACGTGAATAATCTAATAGCTCAGCTCGTCATGACGTCGTTCTGCTCTCGAGACATTAATGATGCAATTACATTAGTCACCGCACGCGGCCGGCCGAGCGCTGCGGGCGGCTCGCATCCGCGCGCCAGCTCCCGGTATCGACGTTCCCTTTGAACGATCCTCTCACTCGTCTTCGTTTGATTCATTTGATCAACTTTTATTCGTTATTACACTGCTAGTTAGTAATTGTTAATAAAAGTTCACTACCTCGTTGGTCGAGTGGTTGCAAGCGCGACTGCTGATCGGGAGGTCCTAGGCTCAAACCCCGGGTCGGGTACCTACTATTGGATTTATCTAATTTATAATTTCTATTAGTGAATGGCAATAGGATCAACACCTGTTTCGTGGGACTTAAACGTAACTGGTGAAGTGTGGAAGAGTACTACACTCCTCTGCCCCACCACTTCGGGGATTACAGGTCATGTGATTATAATGTCAACGAATCGTTGTTATTTTTTGGTTTTATTTATACGCTTTATATTAGCTTCACTTGGATGTATGTATATGAATATGTATTTCGTGTTGTATTCATTTATACATGCGTATCGATATGTGTACATCGTACATTTATACTGAGGTATTTACGAGATTAAGCAATTTCATTTTGCACACGACGAAGATGACAATACGAGCACAGTTAGTAGTATCATCGAGTCAGTCTGATTATAGAGACGGCAGGTAAGTAATTACTCAACTCCTCCAATTAGCTCTCACTCAATGTCTTAGGCGTTTAATAGAAAACGGGTAATCAGATGGTGTTAACTGGCTCCACTTTGAACTTGCTCTTGAGATCAGTCACATTTACTAATAATTAAATTGGTTTCAATTCAGATATTAATTAACACTTGCTGGTTGAACATGACGAACATGACACTCCTACATATTTTATGTAACATCATCATTATTTTCAGTTTGTTTTTGTGTTTTGTTTTCTTTAGAAAAAACTTTTCTATAAATATTGTTAACAATATACATGAGACTAACAAGTATTTCGCTTTTAATTATCAGCGATTTCCTTTAGTACTCTTGTACAAATTGCTATTGGACCTCGAAAAGGGAAGAGCATTTTACCAATGGAACCAAGATAATGAGGACAGGCGGCTTAGTGAAGCGAGGACCAAAAGAGCCGCGGGCCGTAACGAAGTCGCAGCTGAAAGCTTCGGTTTTCAGGCGCGTCCACTCCACGGGGCGTCAACCCCGCAAGCGCTCCCCGGGGCGCGATGCAGCGTATGGGAGAGAGCGGCAGCGATAGTGAATAAATGAAACACAAAGATTTATCCTAACTGTGCCTTTCTACTTTGTAATTATGATTCGACACGCGTTCATTAAGTACCTTCTATCGTACGTTATTACTAACTACAACTATTTTCGGATTCATATTCGTGTTAATTTTGCTTCAAAGGGTTTTAATAAAATGTGTTAAACTAATATTTAATGTTCTCACTAAAGAAAATACTAATGCACCGAGAGCCACTATTACACTAATCATATTTAAAAACCTTTTTCGCGATGACTCCTCTTATACGATGCTGAACGGACTACATCGCATGGCAAACTTGCAGAATATGAAACTTTCGCGACACTGTAATGGTGCAGGTGTCATGCCACAGTAGTACGTGTCGGAACCATTAGGACTTCAATGTACCTCGAAACAATAGTCTGTGTTTAAAGCACTGCAACTTGCTCATTGTGTAAGTGACATGTTTCTTCTCAAGCGTTTCGGTTGGCGGTGAAACATTTGTGATCGCAGTAACAGCTCCAACAGCCGCGTGGTAAAGTATGGTTTCTGTTTGTAATTGTGCTACCTACGGGCGATCCAAGCATCACTAGTACCTTCGGTGCATGTACCGTCCATTGTTGGATACGGCAACATAACAACATAGTCTATTTCATGTTACGACGAGCACTATTTCGTAAAGTGCGAGGCGCGCGCAGGGGTTTGCCCCCATGTTTGAATTCACCTCTCGAGGATTTGAACTCAGTATAAAAACATGAGCTACGCAATGACGTGATGTTGAACAAGAAATTTCGCTTTTAAACCACGCTTTCTCCCTGGTGCTTCAGCCGCACGAGGGAGCCCTCTTATCGCGCTACGTATGGGTGGAAGTAGGAGCAGTCCTGCATGAATTATGGGCTTCTAGTACATGGGATATGCTATTGGGGTTATGCGCGTGAAAATTAGGTGGCGCAAGATATGTATTACAGGCCTTGTTATGGTGCTGTTTAAAAATTCTTAGTTACTCTAAGATATCCTAGTACGTTGTCGCTTGCGATGACAAATTTAAGTGCATGTGTAGTATAGTTCAGTAGGCTATATATAGTGTCCAGTCGTATTGTCTGTCTTTATTTTTTTGTAGTTTGTAGTAGCATTCAATTTATTAACAAATATTAGAATTATTGTCATGTTTAGTGTGCGTACTTATATATATGTGTTTTAAATTGTGTTTATGTATTACATTCCGTTAATGTATTTGCTGCGGTCTAATGTACCTTCATTGTTCGTCCTCTTTTCTTTAACGCTGTATACGGCACGTATGGGATAACACTACTGTTAAATCTATTTAATCATATTCGTAAATAATTTATTCGCAAGTTTGAACACCGATAAACCCTCAATAAGTGCATACGCAAAAAACGCTTTAGTTAATAGCTGAAATTGAAACCGCGGCTGGAAACTAGTTTGAGTTAGTCAACGTCTACTTTGTTCTCGAGAGTCCGACTATATTCTCAAACAGCGTCGATCAGTGTTCAAGAAGTCATCGTCCGTAGTCGTAGAGCCAGTGGAGCCTCCACGCCATCAAGTGTACCAATCGTGCAGCCGGGAGCGTTGCCAGATCTTGAAATTTTCCGCTCGTACAATACGTACAACGGAGAGAAATATCATATATGTACAAGTGCGGACATGTGTGGCAATAGGGCGGCGCTAGATGCGCCCTCGTAGATAGGCCACGTCTGTCCGCTCGGCCATTGTTGTATTAGAAGGCTAAATACTTGCACGCCCGCCGGAAGGCTGCCGGCGCGAGTCTCGCCGCGCACCGCCGCTGTTATACTTGTGTATCTGTTAGTACGCGTAATGTGTCGTGTTTTTCTTAACATCGTCGTGACATTACGCCTATATATCCCCGAAGGGGTAGGTCGAAGAGTGTAGTACTCCCATGTTTCATCAGATATGTTATGCGTCAGATGGAACAGGGAATGAACCTATTGCTGTACGTACACCGGGAATAAATCCATTTTTCACTCTTTTTTTAAGAAATAATTTGGTATCAAAATTGTAGGTAGGTAATAAAACTTCGTTTTAGTAGAGTTACCTTTGTCATTGTATTTTCTATATCTGAAGAAAATTGTCTATCTCCTCAACATCACCCTCTTATTATAATTTAATTTAACGAAATAAATGTTAAACCCAACAAATGGCAAGAAAATTGTGATCAGTTGAAAAAATACCAAAAATAATCTGGCACAAAAACGTTAAAGACGTTTTTGGAACGTTCTAGAAAAATTAAAAACACATTACTTTTTTACTCGTGCTGCTATAATATAAAGCAAAGATATGATTGTTTAATCGAAATCCAAGGAACAAGTCGAGTTTAATTATTCAACATTTATAGGGCTAGTCGATATAGTCCTACTGAAACTTAATGGAAACGTTGTGCGGACGAAATGTTACCTAACAATGTCTTCTAGCAAACAGATCGTGTGCTAACATTATTTTATGTAACAGACTTGCGCAACGATTACTTGGAATCATAGCTCACAATTTTTATGAAGTCTGTGACAAAACCACAACCGTAACCGTGTGGGTAATAATAATAATAATTCCAACCAGTCTAGGTTATCTACATCTGGCTCGACTCCACCTACGGCTTGCGGCGTCGAACATTTGTCACCGTTATTATGATTGGCCACCTACACGGCGAATTTTTGCAAATTGTGTCATACACGCGTCTCCCACACGATCCACAAACGAGAGCAGAGGTTGTTGCCTCTTTAAAAAGGAGTTGACACGCTCCCTGGGAATACCTTTCAGCTTAGACAACAAGAGTGGGTTTTGAAATGTGACTGATACTTACTACGTGACAGTGCGTGCATCAAACATTCTTCCCCTGAGCAACGTATGTACGTGAACGGTAGAGCCGTACAACATTCTTCTGGTTACCCCTTCGTTAAAATACAGGCGTGTTATTATGTCATGTTACTTGCACTTTATTTCATATTTATATCGATAGTTTTTCTTTTATGACTCTCTAAATATCACTTTTGTCATGAAATACGAGTACATATAGGTATTCATTATACTAGACATCGATAATTTTAAACTAGTAAAAGTACATAGAGCTAGTTGCGATTAAACCTATCACCACAGAACGTCAACCGTTACAAATTTTAAAAGAATTATGTGTCTACAACTGTATAGGCACGTGAAACGGGGTGTGGTTCAGGTCAGTAGAACACTCAACTGGCGTCATTAGTTCGTCTGGACCGCGCTGGATAATATTTCACTCGGGACTAATTGTTTTACGACCCACTTCGCACTCGCTCGCTCCTCAATGAATACGCTTCGTATAATTCTAACGGCGAGTTTATGGTGAATTTTTCCAGCTGGCAGCGGTTTTTCCGCTTTGCGACGATTTCGTTCATTACTTTAATTGTAGTTACAATTTCATCCCTCCAACTTATCTATTTCATTAATCGTAATGTGTTTATCGTCTGAGTCATCGTGACACAGTTTCTGTCCCCCTCTTCCTGTAGCGCTTTGACGTACAGTTTGCGCTAGGTGTTTATCATAAAGACGAAAGTATAAGACAAGATAATACCTATGCCTGTATTTCTCCAAATTGGTAGGCAAAATTGTGTAGTACACTGACACTATCACCAGTTATGTCTAACCTATGGAAAGAACAATTGAGAATAACAAAATACCCCCTGAAACATCGTTGAGCAACGTCAACACTACAGTCACTCAAATAATAAACTAACGAACTTAACATCACATCTGTAAACCCCAAAGGCAGAGGAGTATAGTACACTCCTACGTTTGTACAGTTACTTGTTACGTCCCATGGAATAGATGGTGAGGCTATTGTCATAAACCGGGCACTGATCCAGACTCCGAGCTACAACTAAACATTTCTACTAAAAAATCTAAGTTAGAGAATCTAAGAAAGAAAATCCAAATTAGAAAATCCAACAGTACCCCACCTGAGATTCCAATCCAGGACCTCTCGATCAGCAGTCACGCTTTGCAACCACTCTACTAACGATGCAGTCAAATAATACAGTATAACATGGTGATGTTAGTAGTCCGCTAAAATAAATGGACTACATAATTTCTTGAATGTTTATTTTCTTACAAAAACCAAACATAATTGCGGCTATCCTGCTTGATTCTGTTGTTCCGTCTCACACATCCTGTGCGGGATATATGCCACCTTCCTTGTCAGTAGGACACTTTATAGTAGATAATTGCAAAACCACATTTAAGTCTTTAAGATCGATATCATTAACGGAAATCTCGAGAATATCAAATGGAACTGCTTCCGTCTCATATATTCTCCATTTCCATATTTCAAATCGTTAGATAGGAGAAATCGAGATATGCAATGTATTGGGTTCGAGACCGCGGGCAATGTAAATGTCGATAAACACATTGAAACATTTTCGCTAGAAATGTTGACATTTCAAAATGTATTGCAAAGTGTAGAATACGTTGCTTACGTAATTTATACTTTGTCATGCAGGAGCTGATCTGCCCAGCTGAATAGAGACAGCACCGCAACTAGGAAGGTGCTTCAAAGGCACTGGATCTGGATTAGCACAAGCTTTTTGCTGTTGCATTTTACACGTCACTTGTCTTGATATGGATATGTTTGGATTACACTGATTAAATTCATTTTAAACAGTGTTTTTCTTACTGCCGTGACATTGTTGTTGTACGGTCGTTCCTCATTTCTACAGTCCTATCGACGTCATCTGAGTGTTTTGTCCTGAACTTTAAATAGCAACTTATCCGAATAACGTCCTCGGCGAACACTTGAATTGACACAAAGATATTTGTTTAAATTGTAATATTCTTCGTTTGCCTGCGTACGCATATCTCTTGTCTTCTCATTCTCGCTCACATTTAACTGTTCATTTATACAGTTATACATTATTTTATCAAAGGACAAATATGATATATTGATTTTTGGCCTTGATATTTATTTCGAGTTAGTGGGCAAGTAAACTTACTTTACTTACTAAAGTTACTTAAATACGCGAAGTGTTTGATTATTTTCGCCCTTAGCCTCGTTGCCTTTGCAGATATCTGCAACGTTTTAATCCTTAAAGGTCGAACTGCCTAAGAGACAGTTACATATTAATATTTTGTAAAACTGCGACCCACCGACAGTATCACTAGCCTGTACAGGGATTCAGCAGACAGGTACCTTAATTGCTAGGTAAGAAATTACGGATTTAAATCGCATTAAGAAGATATTTGTGAAATGAGCACGAGTTGTTCCGTGTGTATGTACCTGACTGATTACTAAAGGACAGGTTCTGCCCTGTTTGGGGTCAGAGATAGGTGTTTGTGGAGTTGTCCAAATATCATTATTATTTTGAATACATACCTAATCCGATGAGATGTTATACCCTTATCAGCATCATTCTAAACTCTTGGTCTCTAGAGTAAGGTACAATGAGGTTTTGATACTTCCTAGTTACATAATGTAAGCGTGGTTTTAATACTTTTTATATGAAGCGTTAAATAAGTAATGGGGTAATAATTAATTGCGATAATCTACAAGGATGGTACGCATGCCCAGTGTGGACACAATACTCTGTGGTATCCATACTGGGCCGCGCGGGCGTCGAACCCACGACCACGTGGCCGACAGTACCGCCATCTGCGGTTTTGTAATTGCATGCACAGTATATAGTTATGAAGTAATTAGCTCTTGAACTAAATTAAATGTTAATAAATACCACAGGCTGTTCGATGGGGTTCAAATCAGACTTCCGTCGATGCTACTACATTGGTATAATCTTGTTTTTTTAGTTATACGAGCAAATAATGTCGGGCGAAAATTGCTACTTTGACGTAAACGATGTTTTTTCAAGATTAACAGCAAACTCAAGATTAAAAAACATTCCGAAGAATATTTCACAATTCTCAAAAAAACGTAACATCACGCCTCTAATCCCTGGAGAGCTAAGCATTGTAGTGCAACACACTCCCATATTTCACCAGTAATGTTAACGTGCCACTAAAGAATAGGGAGTGAGTCTATTGCTAGGTACATAGATGTTTTGAGGGAAGCGCTACACAGATTCATAGAAGCATACATTATTTCCGTACATCACGAAGTTTGCCACAGATTGTGTACATAATTTCATAATTACCGTATACTTCAATGAGTACAAAACATCAATGGCTGGCAGTGATGAATGAACAATGCCGTCATTTAGTTTGTGTGCGCCGGGATGTGAACTCGCGGCTACATGTGCGTCGTCGTCCGTGCTTCCGGTGACGTTTGCGCTGTCTGAAGTTGCAACTGTCGTAAGAGCTCAACCGACTGGACACTACAATATTTATTTATTTTATTTTTATTTTATTTTATTTATTTGGTCTGCCAACAATTGTTACACAACACTTACTTAAGTAACATAACTTAATTTTAGACTACGTGCACAACCTATTACAGGCAAACACAGCATGCATAAAATATTGTAATTGTATTGGTACAG
>DWJK01005351.1:0-11223 GCA_018248815.1 Croniades pieria auraria
GTCTCCGTCGCGACCTCGCTGCAAGCGGCGGGAGCTCCTGAGGAAGGACCTCGTGCGCAGGTCCGTAACTAGTCGGGCGATCCCGAAAAACGTACGTGTTTTAAGCCGGTACATATTTAAACATGTAAATTAAGGTAGTTAGGTTGTTTCCTTAACCCTACAATTTACGTTTGTTGCTGTCGCTGGTTTCGACATACACAGGTCTCAGATGGTATGGAATGAAGGTTTTTCTGATGGAAGAATGCATTTATTGCGGGTAAAAGTAGCGGTTACAGAACCAAAGTGTAGATATGAAAGACGACAACGGAAAGAAGGCGTCATGATGAATGGATGTTATTGACTAAATGGATGGATGGATTATGGTAGTGCTCACGCGTTCTAGCTGAGAGTAATCCAGCGGTAAGTTCTAAGTGACTTCTAGCAGATTCCGTTTGCCAAATATCTCTATCCTTACACACCTGGCTTATTTCTACCACATTCGTCACTCCCTTCACATGCGTATATGCCGGTTTCTGAGACTTCTGACTCCCCCACAGTCAGTCTCGTGGTATCCCTTGACACGTGCATCCATCGACATCTTAATCCCAGTAGATATGTACAAAGCACCAAAACTTACAGATAATGTAACGTAACATCACGCCTGTAATCCCCGAAGAGGTAGGCAGAGGAGGGTAGTATATGCCTACGATTCACCAGTTACGTTTTTACGTCCCATGGAATAGGTGGTGGGCCTATTGCCAAATACCGGGCGCAAATACATCCACGATTTAAACCCAGATATTGTACCTATTCTTCCTCGCTGGTGTTTTTGGAATGCCATTAATAAAAGAATGTTGACATATCCAGCAGTCTCGGATTAATAATGGCACGTTGACTCGACCCGTTTCACGAAATCAGGTTAGAATATATCCGGCTCAGGTCATATGTGTGTACCGTGTTGGTCGAGTACTTTTATTCTCGGAACGGTGACTTGCTGAATTTTTCACTGGCGCCGGTCACGTGACATTGACACGTGACACGTCGCCGGAGACCCGAGCGACATTCTGGCACGGGGTCACGTAAACACGTCTAGTGTCCGATGTATAGCCTAAAACGAAACTCTTTTATCGCGTAATATCTATAGCTATTTACGCGATATGGACTGTAAGTTATTATAGGCGTGTCATTGGTGAGGCCTATGTTCAGCAAGGGACGTCCAAAGACTGATGATGGTGATGATCAGCATGACATACTGTTACTGTTAAAGCCAGTACACATTTGGTGTTTTGAAGCGCGCGCTGTTTTATCGCGAGTTTTAATATCTTTAGAAGTCCTATAAGGCGAGATATACAAAACATTCAGATGTGTGTTTGTCTGGAAGCGCGGGTTTGTAAGTGTTTAGGCCCAGGTATCTATTGGTTTGTCTGCTTTTTTGCTGCTATCTTCGTGTATAAATATTATGAGTAGCGCACACTTTTAGAGAGATTGGAATTCAAGAGTGAATTAACCGTTTGAAGTCATTTAATCTCCTGCTGCTTGCAGTTTGACCATTCCACCGTGATTTCGGCGGTTTCGATTCCGTCAACGGGACGAACCAATTGCATTAGCTAATCATTGCTGATACCGACTCGACCTATAGGATAGGATAGAGTAGAATAGGATAGTATGAGATTACGCCTTACACACACACGCGCGAATACACACGTGTAGCCGTAAACTACATAGATTCTAATGGAACGCCATTTCCAATTTCCGATTTGAACAATGTTATAAATGTATCTATTTATGTGATAACCGTATTGCATGAAACCCGGTTTTATATAGAACCAATGTGGAAAATGAAATCGCCATTTATTCAGTTTAAAAATATTTATTGAAAAATCGATAAAAACATGCCGTCAGCAGTAACAACAGTGCAATAATAATGTTTATTACTTTTATTAGAAAAGCTTAACAGTGCTCGATCCGGGCATCGAACCTAGGACGTTCCGATCAGTAGTCGCCCGGCATTCACAAACATAATTATCAACAAAGTATACGTGCCTGACACGCGTATATTACCTTTTTCATGTCGCAGGTTCAATTATTGAGTCGTTTTCGTCTTACGTATTGCTCAAACGACCGGAATAAAGAAGCCTTTAAAAATAAACGAGAACACAAGTGCTTTCGGTTTTTATTCGAAGTGCGCAATTTTCTTTTTCAGCGGTGGTGCCGTTTAATGCCCTGTCCCTGATAACGGATGTCTTAATGTAGCAAATAGTGATTATTTTATTAAATTTCTACCTTTTGAGTACAGACCTTGCACGTTCCAATGATTTAAAAAGAGAAAGTAGAGTAGGTCGGGTCTATGGTCTCGTGTTATTAGAGGCTGAGTCATCCCTTATTGCCCCATGTTTAATTTGTGAGGTGTAAATTGCTTTTTTTGCACGTGGCAATAAATATATTATAATTATTAGGAGATAAATATGAGAGCTTTGTTAGAAGGGAGCTAATATTGGGATACATTCTTAATAACTTTTTTATTTTAAAAAAATACGTAGTTATAAGTGCTTAGATATGATGCGCAGTTATGAGTTATGGCATCTGTTAGAGCGGATAGTCATATAATACTCATAACAAGTTTCATCCCTTATTACAGTGTTTGAACCAAAAAGCAAGTATTCCAAGTCGCTTATACCCTTTTAAAGGGTCTTTCTTCATACTAACCTCCAACATAATCTGTTTAGCTTTCTTTAGATAAAAACGACCGAAATGGTGTGTCATTCTATTATATTTGTTAGCGTTAGGTTTTATTTCAGTTGTCATTTAATTTAAAACCTACCATGGACTACTAGAGCAGTAATTAAATTACTGGGAAGTCTTCAGATTGTACTTTTTCTTACATTTGAAAAACGTAATTTTAATAAGTAAAAAGGTTGAGATTTTATTGTCGCGTTAAGTAAATGACTGAATGTAGTTTATACATAATATCACAAAATTTCTTCCCCGTTCGGCAATTGAACTTTACTAATTACGCTTTCGTTCGGCCTCCGAAATGTGATAATTGATTCTCCCGGGTTATGTACATCGGAAAATGATTGGCGAGGTTTTCAATTATGAGTTATAATTTTCCGATACAGATATTAGAATACGTACCAGTATTTCACCGGTTATACATTGCTACCTTGGGAATATCAACGCTTTTAAATAATTACCCTTTCATTGGCTGTATACGAAAATGATTAATTTATGACTCATAAGTAGATATAATAAATAAACGCATTAATATCGTTAATATTATGTGGTTGTGCTGTGTACCTTACGGATAAGGCAGATAGTACCAAATGCCCAATATCTCCATCCTTAGTGAAGAAGATGATATCTTCGATTAGTTCAGAAAGAGATGTGTTTTTAACAACATTAGAACATTAATGTTTTTTCGTTCCAATTTGTCATTCCAATATCATGTTTGGTAATTTTGTTTACACATATAAATCACGTGCAAAATTTTGCCCAATTTCTCCTTTTAACTTTTTTTTTGGGCTGTTTTAGGAATTCTCTTTTTGCGTACTAATAATTTCACAGCGACCACAATTCAAAAGTAAATCTACATTTCGACTGTAACGAAGTTCCGGTTGACGTCACCCGCTGAGTAGTGGAGCAAAACCTTTATTGGAATATTATGAATGAAATCATCTTCGAGTGTATGAATATTCATTTCGTTGTATTATTCTGCAGGTCGATCGTATGACACAACGTGGTTTGTCATCGGTTGTTACACAAAATTCTTGCTTATTGTTGTCAGAATTTCAATTAATTCGTTATGAACGCCTGCACTGAATGAAATATGAGCATCAGTAATTCGATTCCCAACCCAAGTCGAATTTACATGGACTCAACAAGGACAAACACTCCTTAGGAAAGGCTCGTGTCTAACCGTGGAGTTAGACACGCTGATGATGTGCGATTTTTATCACTATTATCTTATTAGTAAGTTTGTCGATAAGTTCTCTTGTAATAATAATATTCTCGTTTTCCTCGAAGCCGCAGACAAAGCTTTTCCCTATTATTGTTGGCGTCAAGCAGGCGTCTGATCATAAAGCCCCTGTAACATTCTCAAGGGAATGTGGATAATATGCAAAAAAAAAAAATATCGCCGGCCCAAATAAATTAGATGAATATCAGAAGATAATGGTTATTCTAAGTTTTTTAGATGTTTCTAGTCTGCGGTAACGGAACTTGCACGTTAAGTAATCTTTCAAGCTATAACATACAGACAAACGTCTCTAACAGAAAAATTGTTTACGCTCATTCACGGACGTTCATATCATTTCAATCCAGTCGTTGGTCGCTAAAAATATCTTCGAAGAACATTTTTGATCTTCCACAAACATTAAAATGAAAACTCGCTTCATCTGTTATTTTTCCATAATTTTGGCATCCATATTTCTCCTTCATACTTGTAACTAATTAAGTAACTTTACAAGACCCTGGTAGGTAATTCTAGGCCTCGGCGACCAACGAGCTAATTAACGGTTAATCCTCTTAATGTCAGCTACTGGACCGTCGCATCCTTTGATACGACGAGATCCTGTCTGGTGCCTTGACCTTAATGTATATACGAATAATGTTTCCAAGCCTTACTTCCAAGTTATAATTTACAGTCGGTGTATATCTTGTATCCTTAATAACATAGTGCTCGCCATGTGGATTAAGGCTTTTTATTATGCCTGTAATTAACTTTTCGGAATATAATCTTGATTTGGGTTCTTTAATATTCAACCTTTTTATTGGTATATCAGTCTATATTATATGCCCAATATTCATACAAGTATTAAGTACTTCGATTCTTGGAATTCGACTTTTAAATCTGAATCACTAATACTGCATTTTCTAAATAATAAATTTGATTAGTACACTAACAATGGGTAGTAATAAAATTTTTTAATCAAAAATTAGCGACATTGAGTCCACTGCAGGAAATTTTAAATGTCACACCCTTAAAAAAGAACGGGTCGGATCTCGTACCTTAATTTATTTCGAACGCGAAAGGCCTCTATACTTTTTGTTTTTCTATAGTTTAGGTTTTCAGCTAATGAATCACATTTCGTGTATATTTTAGAAATATTTGACATAATTTTTTGAATAGAAATGGAGACATAGTCCAATAAACGTTCCTGTTATCATCTTTTACTAAAATGGATTTATCATCTTTCTATTATTCGTCTGCATAACACTATTTGTCTGCAATAAAGAAGACGTTTTGCACAATAGGTTACTAAAACTTTCACATGACCGTTAAGAATATTTTGAATTTTGCTGCATTGTTACTACCGATATCATTTACCATGATTTTTAATAACATCAGCAAATATTCGGCGATATTATGGTTATATTTTGACCTACTTTCTCAATTCGATCAACGCAAGAGTCCAGGCACAAAAGACGCTATAGTTTGTGCACGTTCAATATTTATCTTGTATGGATCTAGCGACTTATATGTATGCTAGAGGAAAATGACAGGCAAAATACCGCCTGCAATGTCTCCATATTTCTTTTGTTCCGTGTATAAAACATTTTGTTTACAGCTGTTTTGTTCATGAAAATTTGACTTATGAAATATTTTGCATGGAAAATGTTTATGACAAATATACGGTGTATGGTACTTTCTGCTGTCGATGTTAGGTAAGTTTGTGTAGTCAGTAACCTTTCCAGAATGATGACCTATAACATAACATATTTTCGTTTCTTTACTTCGAACTTTTTGTTTACGACGTTGGTGGAAAAGTTATAGTAAAATATTAGGTGTCCTTTAAATTAGGTGCGACTCCGACTGTCTCGTATCGCGGTGAAAATGTCAAAAGGTCAAATGTTAGTTCAACTATCGGCCGGCACGAACTGTATATAGATCTTAATGTTGTTACTTAATGATTGTACATAATTTTATTGCGCTTAGAATACAATGAACGTTGTCCTTATAAAAATTAAATATTAACATATCTTCACGCCAAGGTCCTTACGGGTTACGCAGAGAGCACGGACTGCCCAATATCTCTATCCTTGCATATCTGTGCTTCTTACACATTCGTTATTAAAAGTTAAATTTTTATACAAAAGCCTTACATACAAAACCCTTTAGTATGTAAACCTTTGTTTTGTAGATAGACGCTTTATCAAGTTCTTTTTATTCGTCAGTGACACATGCATGCGTTTCAAGCAATGCTTTTCTATCCGAAATGCCGTATACTTTCAAATTGCCCTTAATATACGTTACACTTACAACATCACTAAAAGATATATTATTGGTTTCATCGCTTTACTAATTAAATGAGTAGTATTTTTACTGAACGTGGCCGAGTACGTACTGTATATGTCGAATGAAATTATTTGCTTTGGAACTTTAGCCTATTAATATTTGATTGTACGGTTTGTTCGAGCGGCTCGGATTGTCGATAAGCCGGCTTCGTCGAGAGTGTGCTGACCGCAGGCTTTTGTCCCTTCTCAACTTTGACGTCTGCTTCAGAGTTCTCGCCATCCGTCTTGCCTTTCAAATCCATATAATACAGTTAACAGTTGGAATGGATTTCGGATGTACGGTTCTAACTTATATCGTCAGCGCTGCGATGAATTAAGTTCAAGCGCGTAAGTCTTCAAGATGTTTTTGTTTGAAGTATAATGATCGTCTTTGATTAGACTTACTTGAAATCTGCCGTGAAACATTTCACGGCGGGTATTATAGTCGAAATATCGAGGACGGATAAGGCTATCAAATTTTGCAGTCCCAATTTTTTTCTCATATTTTTTTACAATGATATTAGAACATTACTCGATATTTTAAAATCTAGACTTAAGTCCGTTATGACATTGAGAAAGTAAAAAAGTGTTATCTTGCAATATTGTCAGGAACGACTGCTAAGCATAATACCAGTTAGGTTAAAACAGGAACAGGCCAATGGACAATTGCCTGAACCTATCCGCTACCCGGCCAGATATCGAAGATGCCTACAATAGCTCACTTGCGATACAACTGTTCTAGCGCTATATAAATATATGTATAATCAAATTCCAATACTGAAAACTGTTATATTTGGTTATTATTGAATATGTCTAGAATTTTAGAGGATTCCTTGATTTTTTTATTCATTTATTCACACAAGCAAATTACTCAACATAAAATTTACATCTTTGACTTCATTAGTACTCGTGTTCGTGAAGATCTTTTGTTTTTTTAATAAACACATTTATCCCTGTCGTGTGGAACTTTCCGAACGGTGAAAACGCAAGTCGCCGACGTGTGCATAAGTACTTGTTTCATTCAAAGTTATTTTGTCTCGTTACCAGACTGAGTACAAATTCTACAGTGAACGAGTGAATGAATTACGGCAAATAACGCGTCATTTGTTTCGTCCGAATTACGTGTTTGGCTTTTCGGAAACATTTCCAGTAATACGTGAAAACCAGTGCCTAGTCGTAGGACAAAAAAGCGTTATTGCCATGCAAGACTTGATTATATACATATGTACCGGCTTAACTCCCGTATGTTTCTTGGGATAGACCGACTAGTTTCGGAGTTATACGAGGCCTTTCATCATGAACGCACGCCGTTTGCAGAGGTTGCGGCGGAGACACTCACGAGACATTTAGTAGTAAAATAACACAATTAAGACTTATTAGTGTTTAGATCAGTTATGAGAGTTTTAAATGGTTTTAAATGTATTGAGTACTTTGATATTAGGGTTCTCCACAATATTCTCTAAGGCGTGTGAAATCTGCCAACCCATGTTGTCGCATCTTGGAAGATTGTGTCAGTAACTCGTCTCATTCTGAAGGGGGATATGCATAATCCAGTATCCAGCGGCGGATAACATGATATGCCCATAAAATAATTATAATGCTTTTGAATATCATGTGTATGGTACTCTTGTTTAGATACTATTTTGTAAATCCTTTATGATGCTTAATAAGTGGTGTCACTTTTTCTCTTATCTATCATCACGTATCTATTCATTAGTACTAACTTCCTCTTGATAACTGTTGGATCATATAGCATCACCTCGCTTCTGATGTTAGGAAGACAAAATTATTTTATGTTTAAAACAATTTTTAAACGCGTATTGTTTTTAGTATTCTCGAATTAAAAAAAAAAAATGTAC
The DNA here is from genome assembly GCA_018248815.1 of Croniades pieria auraria. Classification (NCBI taxonomy): domain Eukaryota; kingdom Metazoa; phylum Arthropoda; class Insecta; order Lepidoptera; family Hesperiidae; genus Croniades; species Croniades pieria. The sequence continues at coordinate 8,112 of DWJK01005351.1, forward strand.
AGTCCATTCTATATTTTGTTCGTTGCAAAGGAGAAAAAATTAATTATATCTGAGATGCGTTCAGAGAACACATAAACGTGATAAATGGTTTCCTGAACAAAGGATATATTGTTATGAGAAAATGATTATTTCCAATACTTCACGAAGGAATTGTCGCTAGTTAAGTTTATAACGTAGAAACATATGACTATAGAGTTGAATATCGTTTATCTTGTTCTCTTGTAAACGCATCCTATCTTGAGTAGGAGTATGTGCGTGTGAACAAAATGCTACATACATACATTAATTGTGCATGTCCTCGCAAGTAGAGGTACGGATTAATTTACCTAAAGGTAATCACACATTCGGTCGGTCAGTTGTGAATTTGTCAAATCGCAAGAGATTAAAACTTTTGAAACTGTCCGTAACTTTTAGCGGATACTTCTGACAACTGCGCTTAGTGCTCCCCGTGGCACGGTAACGTGAGTAATAAGCTTCACGTGAACTATCATTACTCCGAGAATCAACGACTTTGGGAGTTGCTTTAACCGATGTGACTAGTCAGATCTCTTTGGCAGCATTGTCTGATAACTTTAATAATGTAACATCATATCTTGCCAGTATTTCCTCGAAGGGGTAGGCAGGGAAGCGTAGTACATGCCCAATATTCTCATTATAAGTTCCATGGAATAGGAACCTTTAACAAATCAAAGTAACATCACGCCTGTAATCACCGCTGAGTTAGGCAGAGATGTGTCGTACACTTCCACGTTTCACCAGTTACGGTTTACCTCCCACTATGGAATAGATGGATAGTCCTTTGTTACCGCGCACAGATCCAGACTCCGAGGAACTTTTAAACGTTCATTAAACGGGTCTCTTTAGTGTGCTGGAAAGCGAGTCGCGGATGATGTCAAATGAGATTTATGAGTCGATCGCGCTCGTACATCCCGAGTAGTATTCTCGATGGCAATTATTCGCACCACGTGAGCAGATCGTATCTTTAGAAGCGTGATATTATGACGTATGTCGAACCCTACTCAAGTTGTGCGATTCAACGCAGCCGGCTCTATGAATATTTGAATACTTATTAATCCATACTCTAACCTCTTCTATAAAATTATCATTATCATACTGTTACGTCTGGTACATCACGGGGTAGGCAGAGAGTCGCAAGTGTCGATTAGTTCAACCCTTAGACCTTAGTGCTCCTGGTTCAATCATAACTTCATAAACGCACGCCTGACTGATGATTTAGCTCTACAAAATATGAGTTTCAGAAACGTGGGCGTATCATTTCGGTAAAGTTTTTTTCGCTTGAAGTTTTTAATTGCCCGATGTACTCGTATACATTGATTGATCAAAGATAACGTATTGATCATTGAAGTCGATAAATTTATTCAGTATGTGCTTGGACTCTTATAGTTAACAGGAATCATATGGTTAATTATAAAACACAATAAACTTCAAGTTAACATCGATTAATATATGTTAAATCACAGATAACATCATCGATCCTTTGCATAGAAAAAATTAAAATGAACATGAAGCCTCAATATGAGCAATTGTACAATATGTATTGTATTCCAGAAGTATTTTGGATGGCCGACAGAAACTACTTACAGGTTTACTTCAATTATTTATGTATGACACTTGTACATTAGTTTCGCAATAAATTCGGACAGAGTAACAACTGATGATCAATATAAGTCTACCTTCCTGTTGTAGCAAAAGTCGTAGGTTTCAAACCAACTGTTACAGAGCCAATACAATATCTATTTATCAAATATTCTCCAATATAAGTATTGGTAAGGGTTATATGTATTGTTTAATTATGTTTATAATTATTAGTGTTGTCAGTGGTGTGTAACACACTCGTATTTCGCTCGCTAAGTGTGTTGCACAATAAATTCAACTTCGTTATGCATGTTTCTAACAATGGTTGTGTTATATTTGTGATGAAAAGGATAAAGTTTTAATATGCCAACTCGGCGAATTCTCTTCTTTTTTCTTTCGGAAAATATCAACTTTCCTCTTGACCTGATTCGCACAATCCGCGCAGTTGTCGTAAAGTTCCACGACCACTAGCGGCGACCTGTTCAAATTTATAACCGTGCTGAGTTATTTTTCAACGGGAACAAAGAATACACTGCCGAGTGTGCAATATTCAAGCGACCGAAATGAAAACTGGCTTTGTGAGGTTTTATTGTTTTCAACTTTTGTCATAAACAATATGTGTATCAGTGCATCTATCCGTAGTACAAAAGTTGTTACGGGCTTTGTCGAATTTGTTAATATAAAGTATACTCTCAAGTGAATCATGAAGGATGTTCACTTATCTCAATTTGTTTCTGCTCATTGGACATGTTTTAAATTCGTTCGTGGCTGAGTTTCGGAAACGATTGCTGTCGTTTCATTTGGCATCCGTTGGTGCAAGGTTTCTCAGTTCAAGGCCTTCAACGAATTAATATTTTCAGATTGTCGACTTCGTGCGCGGTGCGGTTTATTTTCGAACGCGGAAGATTATTCGCCTCAGGATTTTATGGCGTGGAAAATACGATGGAAAATTTTAGTTAATTTTTTCTATGAACAGTCTTCAGTAATTATATTGACCGATGTTAGGCTGTACACGGGCTTCCCATCTTTTGCCGCTAAATGTAAGCCCGTCATGTAATAAAAATTAAAAGCTTGTCGAATAATATTAAAATTAATAAAGCCACCAATACCAAAGTTTAACTGATGGAGAATTCCACTAGGCATTAAGACCGCCTTTTGTTCAATTGACCTAGATTTTAGGTGTTGCGATAAAGAATAAAAAATATGAATAAATAAATAGTCAAATAACAGTTAGTGTAATTCTTAAATAAATAAAATATCGACATCAATTAGAAATAACAAATAAAAACAAAATAAAAATATAAATGAAATCAATATCATTCTGTAAGAAGTATACGCGCTAATTACCCTTTCAGCTTAAAAAATTATAACACGTATTGAACAGGGCCGGTGTCTAAGCTCGAAATAAAAATGTTCGAACGGCTGAATGATGGACGGCGCCTGTCCATTTTAATTAGGGAAATTTCAACAGGGCGCGGCGGACTGACGGGCTTTAGGGCACCATAAACATTTTTAT
>DWJK01005352.1:0-11223 GCA_018248815.1 Croniades pieria auraria
GTGACTACTACTACTACTATATTCATAAGCATCTTTAGCCATGTCTTTAAATTTTTATACAATTTTTCTTTCTAAACTCAATTCACAACTAAGCCTTATTAGCTCATGTTCATTAAAAACTTGTGATATGCTTGATAATTGACAAACCTGGGCTCCCAACAATGAATGTGATGTCCGCCATCAGCTGATTGTTGAACATGGCTGCATTCCTCTCTCTTACTGTGGGCTTGCTAGCCTGCCAGTTGGGATCCAAGGTGGCAGTACCAGGTGGAGGCGCCGGAGACACTGTGGGGGACGGGGCGGAGCTGCTCGACCCACAGGGTGAAGGTGGTCCACTATAGCACTGGGACACTTGGATTCCTGTTTCCCGCTGCGATATAGTGTGAGGTGGCGACAACGACAGGCCACCATTATTGATATTTTCTGCTGTAAACCAGTAACATCAAAACTTATTTTAATTCTCATAAAAGCCTTCGATGCATTGACATACTATAAGGCGAACGCTTGTAATAAATTTCATTTACACGAATTTAATTTCTAATATTTTTTTAACTGCGTAGAAATACATTTATATTTTATTGGTTGTCGGATTTAATCAATATTTACGAAGACGACGCTCACCGTTCATCCATGTATTTGTTTGTGCCACGGACATACTGTCCCTACTATCTTGCAACCTTTTAGGCGGCTTAGAAACTATTCTAGAACATAAATTTGACATATTGAATTGACCACCACTTATTTTCTACCTTTAGAAACCAAACATTCGGAAATGGGAACAACTTTGAATTATGAATGACATAAGTCAGCCATCTTGTTCTAGCTGCCGTGTTCGTTCTTGCTCGTCGGGCTCGGGAAGGGCGAACGCAAATGTCATTTCGTTCGGAAACCATAATGTTGCTCACTTGCATTTTATTAACTTGTATGTATCTCTGTATGAATGAGTGCATTAAATGAAAAAATGGTCTTGTAATTTTATAGACAAAATAAAAAATCAACACGTATCAGATTGAATAAGTATGCAATTTTAAATTCACAGTATCAAAATATCGAATATTATTTGACTTTACAAGATCCCTTCTTTAGGAAGTCTAGTCGGTAGATTGTCCAGAGTCTAGAACTTTATTATACATGTGTTTGTAGTGTCTATAAATTTAAATTATTAATCTTGCTGTTTTTCATCATGTAAAGCAAGCATTGGAATCACCTTATTTGAATTACAAAAAAAGAATACGTATAGAATACGTTTTAAACAATCTATTGTTCTTTTTAATAGGTTTTGTTTAGTAAGTACAAGGTTCTATAATTAAAAACAAGGAAACTACTTCAATAAATTATTATGAAATCACGCCACGTCCCTTGCAGGATAAGCAGAGAGCTCCATACGTCACTAAAGAAGCGCTACTTCATTGTGAGGAATTTTCGAAAACATATAAACACTACACACACAGTCAATACTATAAACAATGATACTACGTGTGAAATATTACCTAGGTATTAAATGCAAATTTAATACAATTTTATATGAAGAATTCTACTTTTGACTAAAATGTCCATATAATTGTAATGGGAATTAGAATATACAGAATAAATTTTTTAATTTTACCTTGTACCAACGGACGCGTTCGTTGATTGACACGTACACGTCCGCGGTGCGAGGGCTCCTGGCAATTCAGCTCGGCGAATCGGCCATCTTCGTCAATTAGGCTTTCGAAAAAATCTACGCTGCTATTCATCGATGACCGGGCGTAAAATACATACCAAATTATACTGAAAACAATTAAAATATTATTATCATTATCTGTAACGTTATCAATCTGCGGCTTGCAATGACACGTCACGTCAAGCGGCTTTGTTGTAGCATTTGCGCGTAAGTGCCATAAAACAAATTTATTGGACATAATCTTTTAGTTGGCAGATTAATATCGAAGTCACAATAATAATGAAATGAGTCAAAGCAATAATGGCCTGTGTATTTATTAATTTTCTATTATCGTATAGTGATAAGTCATACCTTAAGATACTTAAAATAAACATTAACAAGTTTGAAAATGTCCAGAGAAATTTAAAAACAGTTACTGTGCAGTACAAAAACATTATGTCCGTCTATTTAGTCCAAACGTCCGTCGAACAATAGAGTTTTTTTTAAATTTCCCAAATACATATTTAGTTCGGTTAACGAAATTATATAAATTTCAACTGCAATTTATTGTTGAAATTAACAATTTTAATTACCAAGCTGTATTTTCATTCATTGGCGGGCTTTCGTCACTAGGTGATATTAGTTTTTAATTTTTTTTATTGCTTAGCTTTGAACTATGTAATAATAACAATGTAACAATTATGTGTCATTAGCATATAATCATTGGTAATGTAATTAATTATCAATATTTGTTTTTTTAAGTGACCCGTCAGAATATGTTCACAAACAAACGTATAATAAGCTGATCTAAAATGCGCACTTCATTGGTCTGCGTCTAGTCTAAAATGTGCACTTCATTGAATGACTTGCGAGTTTTTTTAAATCGGGTAATAATGTAATTGTGTAAAATAATTTGAGTATCCTTCAATACAAATTCATTAATCAATCAAATGTCAGCCATGAGACATTATCTGTCATTCACTTTGTTAGATTTTATCACAGCGTGTTTTATTACTTTGTTTACATGATTATAACCCGCAGGAATAGTTGATTATGCGTAAAATAATGCCTATCCTAGGAATAGGAGAAATAATAATTATAATAATAATATAATATTACTGCTGTAAATGCCATTCGTTTAAAGGACAGGGCTGTTGTGCCCAAATAGTGAGCATTGTGTAGCACCGGGGCCAGGCCAATTATGAAACATTATTTGTTGCTGCAAACCCCGTTCCTTAAAATAGTACTTGTTATAGAATAATAATGAAACTGATTAAACATTTTATAAATTTTTAAAATTGTTCCTGCTAAAAGATATTCTGCCAAGTTGGAAGTTTAAAGTAAATGTAAAAATAAGGGCCCTGATTCCTTATGCCTCGTTGGTCGAGTGATTGCAAGTCCGATTGCAGATCAAGCGATCCTGGATTCGATTCCCGTGTTGATTACTATTGAATTTTGTAACTCAGAATTTCTAGTTGAAATTTTTAATAGTGGCCGGAGACTGGATCTGTGTTCTTTATACGGTAATAAGTCCACCCCTTAAACCAGGTTGAAAAGTAAACGTACCTGGCGGAACGTGGCAGTGTACTACACTACACTCCTCTGCTAACCTCTTCAGGGAATATAGACGTGACTTTATTTTTATTGAATTCCTAATGTCTTTAGCATACTTGATCCGCGAAAGGTCCAACGCATCTTTCTTAAAGTTCGGAAGAATTTGATATTATTTAGTGGCCTGAGGGTCAGTGTGAAAGCTTGCTGATCATCCTAGAACTATTCGACGAGTTTTAACGATGGATTTAAAAGTGACCATCAGGCCAACAGCTTCCACCGCATGGAACTACGATAGTGAAAAATTTTGCATGGTCACGACCACGGTCAACCCTGAAGTGACCGCGATGCTTGTTTCTTAAGAATTTTATCAAGGTGTAAAACGTTTAAAACATTACGACATTGGCTGTGCTGAAGCAACAAAAAATAATTTAAAGTTTTTATCATCAAAACGCTGACTTTTTAAAAATACAATAGTGCCATTTACAACCGGTCCGCGTTATGCAACTGGCTGTACAGTAAAAACTCAACCAACTGGATTGGATTACATAAAGTTTCATAATTTGTGTATCCGTCTTAAAAATTTTTTTTTCCAATTTAAATTTGGAACGCGGCACTTATATTTTTTTTATTCCGCATCAGATTCATTAACGGTCCTTTTTAAATCTCTTATATACATGTTATATTAAAAATAATCAGTTGGTGTTGTAAGGGAAAATTACGAGTAACTATCAATTGATCTGTGATTCGGTAAAAACGAATGAATTTTTCAAAAAATGCACTTTTAGCTCTTACTAGTTTAAATAAATTTGTTTCATTTATTTATGAAAATCTCTTTGTTATTCGCCTTGCAATTGTTACAGAAAATGTTATAATTATAGGATTGTATCATTTCAATATAGGTAGTCCTATTTATAAATCAATGCGAAGACCCTGTACTGACTTCCCACACCGGAAGTGACTCCTCATTGTCCTAATAGGCAAATAATCGGTCTGGATCGCAGTAGATATTATACCGCTTACGTTTCTCGCGCTCACATGTCAGTTAATCTTTCAATCTTTCAGAATCGTTCAATCCATGTGAATCGTTCAGACCGATCAATCCATGTGAATCATGAAGGAGACAATCTTGTGAACTGTTCAGTCATGTAAACCGTTCCGTCTGTATAAATTCTCTCCCCCGCGGCCTCGCTGCAAACGGCGGGAGCTCATGAGGAAGAACCTCGTATAGGTCCGAAACTAGTTGGGCCATCTCGAAAAACGTACGTGACTTAAATCAGTACATATGTATATACTCATACTCACGAAACATTTAACAGTAAATTCTATGTAAATTGTTCAAATATATGAATAATAATTAGTTTACTTTTGATTGATTGATTTTAGGTTACTTTCATTGCAAAGTCAATAAATTAATAAAATTATTTTATCGTAACATGTTTTCAATGTTTATTAGAAATATAATAAAAATATTTTTTTTTGTTTGTAACACTTTATATCTACTTTAATAAAACATTAATAGACTTTCCAGTTGTATTTCCATGTTTTAGTATTAGACCTTACTTTTTATTTAATTGTATAAAATTATTATGTAATTATTTAGTTTAGTTTCCTGGCAACACCATTCTATCCAGGAAAAATGAACAATATTTTTGCGTTGTCACATCAACTGACATCGTCCATGTTGTCATACGGAGTGAAACGCCGAGCTCGCTGCTACGAATATGTAGGCGATTATTTTAATTGTTTCTACCCAATATATTTGCACTGTATTTTATTAGCATTTACTTTTCTCTTCTATATAATCTATGTTAATATCGAGCTATTGTTTTTTTAAACATCATTGTATTCAAATCTATTATACATCATTTTTTTTTAATTTACACGTCTCCATAAACGTAGGTCAACATTCTTTTGGAATTACATTACATTAATGATCTCCGATGTGTACATACGTTTTTGAGTATTGACTGCGTCAGGCTGAGAGAGAGAGAGACTTGAGAGGCTGCAGGCGTAAGTCGCGTGTAAATTCGTTCGGTCTTTTTATATTAATGATGCATAGTTCACGTTGGTAATTAACAAAACTGGTACGAATTAAAACATTCCTTTTACGACTGAGATTAATTCACAACCGGCCAGTGTCACACATTCATGATATCATTGTAATTTTTTTATTTCAGTATAATTTCTTTTTTAATGTATAAGTGTGTACGACGAATTTAATGAACGTTGAAGAGACGAAATGAATTTGTTTGAATCGCTTGAAAATATACTATTTTCTGCTTGTCCCAATGAAAAATGGGGTTGATTGTATGTATGAATAATACTGTTTTTAGCGGTATAACATAGTTTTGTATGTATTTAATAGTCCGACCGGTTTCGGTCATGGCGATTGTTTTATCTCCGATTTCGTTGATCTGCTCTCATGTGACTTCTGTTACCAATCTTCTTGGTAGACATTCTCACACACTGCGAGTATATAAAAACGCCCTTATCAAAGTTATAAATTATCACAGCAGATGGACGGGACCTCAAATAGTCGCGCTTGGCAACCATTTTAACAGTTGAGCAATTGAGTTTTTAATTAAGGAACAAAAAATAAAGCTATTCATTTAACTTTGTAGGCATTTCTAATTAATTATGGACCCTTTGGTATTGTACAACCAAAGATGCGAACATATCGACACTACACAAAATAAGAATTTTAATAATAATCGACCCATTTATCATTCCACTGTTGAAATATGAGTCTTCTCTCATATTGAGAGGGTTAAGGCCATAGTCTGCCCCAAGCTGGGCCAAGTGCGGGTTGGCGGACTTCACACACCTTAGAATTTTGTTTTTTTATAAATTCTAAGGTGTGCAGGTTTCCTCACGATGTTTTCCTTCATCGGTAGCAAGTGATATTTAAATTTAAAACGCACTTTTGTAAAGAGGTGCGCGCCACGGATTTGAACCCAGCACCCCCGGAGTTAGAGGCTGAATACTTAATCACTAGGCTATCACTGCTTTTACATGTACCAATAATAAATATTTATATAGATATACTATTGTCCAATTCTAAATACTTTCCAAAATACCGCGGGTAGAGTTTAAATACCCACTATATTATATAAGTGTTTTGTTACTTGATACACTGACAGTCACCTGGCTTGTTCTCGTTCAATTGGATTTTAGTAACTATATATGTATGTGTCTCATTCTCTCTTACCATGAGTGAATTAAGATAAAATAGAGACAAATGCAGCAGCGTTTTTAACGATGGTTTATGTGTGTAAGACAGTATCTAGTGTGTTGTGACCTACTGGAGGAAATAAATGACCTAATACGTTCGCATAAATAGATCGGATTATTGAAGAACAATGTTTAATAAGGAAAAAGCGGAACACTAAGGTTTCTTTCTGACCTGGTTTGCAAGTGCAAGCTGGTTCTGGAAATAAAGTGCTGTTATATGTGCCCATATATCTCCCACCTATAATGTCATAAAAGGCAAAATTAATTAACAAATATATATATTTATATATAATTCTGTTTCTGTACCCAATTAGGTAATTTTCCTGTTTTATGAACTGCGTGTTGGAAGGGACGTTGAGTGTGCACGAAATAAAGGGAAAACATTTTGAAAACTATGTTCTACAGAGCAGTGCAACTGTACGCACAAACAATATTGCAATAATAATCGACCCATTAACATTCCACTGTTGGAATATCGATCTTCTCTCATATTGAGAGGGATAAGGCCGTAGTCCGCCACGCTGGCCAAGAGCGGGTTGGCGGACTACACACACCTTAGATTTTTTTTTGTAATTATAAATTCTAAGGTGTGCAGGTTTCCTCACGATGTATTCCTTCACCGTTAGCAAGTGATATTTAAATTTAAAACGCACTTTTGTAAAGAGGTGCGCGCCATGGATTTGAAATTTATGTACCAAAGTTTTATTTACGATACTCGGATCCACAAAGCCTATTAAATATTTATCATTACCCTTGACAGCGGCTGTTTTACAGTACTCTTAGCTTATTCGTACTACTGTAACAAAGTGGGAACCTAATTATGGAAATATACACCTACGTATAGTCATAATAATACGGCACTCAAATGTGCTCCTACTCTACAATCACAGAAACTTATGCAAACTGTTATGGAGTCTGAGATCTGAACAGACAAAGTTTGGTGCTGTTTAACTAGCATGTCTACTAATTCTGGCACGCGGTGAACTCTGCATTATGTTGAGAGATGACGTGTAGAGTATGTCTAGTAGTTCTAGCACGCGGTGAACTCTACATTATGATAGAGAGATGGCGTGTAGAGCGCGTGCACTTCCCGTGTCCGCGCGGTCATCCTCCGCCAGATTTAATGATAATCGTTATTGATGATTGCGAGTAGATATCTAACGTTTTTATTGCTCCCGGGCGATGTGGTCCAAATGGAACTTCAAGTGGTTGAATATATTACATTAATTCCTTAAAAAGTTCCACAGATATTGTATTAAAATTTTCATCGTTATACCCTAAAGCTATAAAAAAATTAATTAGTTTAAAAATGTGTTGCTGCGTATTATATTTTATTAGCTTTATTATTGACAAATATACAGCGTTGAGGTAGGTAGGTATATTACCACTTAATACATACATATGTATCGTAAAAGAGTATCCATATATATATGTACTAATTCTCGTATAGTACTGAGTTCTGCAGAAGTGTATGAAACATACGTATTCAACGTCCATATGCTTACTGGTAAGTGTGTGAGTTATCTATCTATTTAATGTCCTTAATATGTTTATTCGCAAGTATTTGGATGGATACTTGGATATAATTTGAAAAAGCACAGTTTCGGAGCTTTCGTAATATTTTATTGTTATTTGAATATATTCTCGAATACCGCTTCATCTCGTGATTTCCACCGCCGGATTACCTCAAACGATATATGCCAACTCACTGCGGTTTCGGTCGGCAGCTATTCTGTACGAGTTGCATTCTTTGCTGTATAAAAGAGTTAACGTGTTAGTTTGTTGATTGAGCGATTCATTCTCGCATGACGCCAGGAATTCGTAGATAATGGTGGTAGCCATGCTTTGATGCTGCAGCCTGACAGGAAGAGCTCTTCAAAAGAATTAGTCGAGATCGAATGTATGGGAGAGCACAAATCTTACTCGTGTACATATAGAACCTCAAAATTCAAAGCAACTCTATTATAAAATGTATGAGGTACTAATGTAACATATTAAATGACTATTTACATATGTAAATGTGGATTTATTTATACCATTTACACTTTTTGAGAAGTTTAATTTTATATTGCTTGAACGCATTACGATCACGAAGTCGACCGACTTACGAAGTCTGACCCCATAAAAATGCCTACAATTATTTTATTATGTTAAATATAAACAAACGTCCCTCTAATATTTATTAATCACCAAGTTTTTTATTAAAACAATCAAGATGAAAGCAGAAGTGGAATCAGACATATAGACTTCCCGTTGCAATCAATCAAAAATATACTGTAAATAACGACGCGACCCTCGCACGCTCTAATGAATTATTAACCACGAGTCCCTATAATTTCGTTCAAAAACATCTCCGACCACCCTATGCCTATTAGCATTGAGTTCAAAATGCAATTGACCGCCTCCAACGAACGCACGAACGTTCCGCACCGAAACACCCAACGAAGGAAACTAAATCCTCAGTTTACCGTTTAGGTTCTTAATGGCACATTTTTTCCAAGGCGAATGTATCATAAATTATGACATGTAACACCCACTCTTCGGTAAACGGTACAGCGATGGAACTACGATTTTATAACATATGTACTACTGTATCTCGATTAGACAAACTAATTGCTAGGTAAATACTAAACCTGTTCTATATTTTTGATTGTTAACATTTAATTATTTAGTTTTTAATTGTTACATTTAACTTTGATACACGTGTAAAGCCATTATAAAATTTTCACTTTGTGTGCGGCACAAATATCGCATTCTACCGATTTGTTTATGGCCTCGCTTAAACTTGTGAGATCAATAACGAAATCAGTACTCTTTACTCATATCTGTCAGAACTCGGACGATACTCGAATACAATAGCTGTATCTTTCGCATATAAAAAACTTATGCTAATAAACATTATATATTGTTATATTATGTATTTTAGTGTATGCGGTATAAAATATTATATGGTAATTTTAAATATATACATATCTGAAATGGCCTTCGACACCGTTTTACCACTGATCTTGACAGTTAGTTCATATAAGCGTTATTACTGAAAGGTTTTTGTGCTTCCCACTTTTCTGTAACTGGCCACTAGATGGCAGTGTTGTGCATCAACTTCTGCACCATTCTATATTCTTATGTGCATATTTTTAACTGTAGGTTTGATTATAGTTAATTTATTAACATCGCCACGTAATTTATAGTTGAATCATTGATTAATTTATAGGTAGTCATTGATTTCGTGTGACAGCCTGTTTGAACTAATTTATTATATTGCAGTTAGATGTCTCCGAAACACGTGTGCACGTATTAGGAGAGTGATGAATTTAAAAGAAAAACGAGAGATCTCCGAGGATAGAGGTACTCTCTGTGCTTTATCTACCCCGTAACGGACCTCGCGTGAAGATAAGCATGTTTGTATGTGTAACATAGCTTTAACATATTTGAATTTAATGTAGAGATACATTTTCATTATGTCTAATTATTTCATGCAAGCGTCTCATTTTGTTTGTAATTGCTTAATTCTTATTTAGAATTATTGTCAGATTCGATTTATTTTAAAAATCGACTTTCTTTTATGTAACTTTTTTATGGAAATCAATTTATTATCAATAATTTGTACAAACTCCTCTCAATTTCTTCTGACTGTTAAATTAATGAACTATTCAAAATCAATATACTGTCCATTGATCTGATTGTTAAATCCAATTTAATGTTAAAATCGACAGATTTATTTTTGAAGCATTCGTTCCGAATAATATTATGAATTTATAATATTCATAAAACTGGATCAGAACGCAGCATGTGACACCAATGGTAGGGGCGCATTTGCGGGTTGGTCTTTGTAACCCGAGACAACTCGCGCCGAGGCGCCGTCGCCGCAGCTCCGTTCATGCGAGACAACGCAAAAACATGACACATCCTCAAAATAATCCTTCATGTTTTTTTTTATTTTGTCGCATTATGAGCCTAGCTTTATGAATGATGGTTTAACCGGCCAGTTCTGACGCGATAATCTGTGAGTGGAGTAGTAGTGCAGATACAGATACGAAGTCTTCATGAACCTCACTTTTCGAAATTAATTGCTTCAATGTTATAATCATTCAAACGTACACAATCATACAATTAGAGTAATTTGTCAATACCTATGTATAGGTATATTGTATGTATAACAAAAATGCCTTTGTGTTCCATAAAAAAACCTCCCTCTTTTAACCTCGTGTGGTTAATTTCATGTAACCAAAACCTAAAAAGGTGTCAAAATTTTTTGTCTGTCTGAAAGTTTTTTGTTCCGGAACCTATGCCCTTATCGGTTGAAGTAGTTTCGATGAGACTTTTGTCTGTACGTAGAGATCTTTTCGTAGTCTAATTGATTTACTAAGTAATTATACGCGAGAACCGAAGAGAGCGGCGACTAAACACCTCTCTGAACAAAATTGCGAATATTTGTAGTAAGTTCAATGTTCATTGTCTGTTTGTCTGGGTTCACTGCTGGGCTTAACCCTTCCCTGAATAACTTTTGGCTGTGATTGTAATTGGCGTGGCAATGTGCTCGCATCACAGCTTCTCGTACCACCTACGCTGTTGTCTGCTGAAAATTAAGTGAATACAGAACAGTAAATTAAGTAATTCTATAATAAAACAGAATCAAATTGAATAACAAAATAAAATAGTATTATCAGCGTCATCCATTGCGTGTTCGCTGCGCGCATCTCGAAAGCCTTGTTGCTCCAATTCAAATTCAAATTCAAATTCTTTTATTCATTATAAGGTATATACATACACTCAATGAAGGTCATGTCTAGTCA
>DWJK01005353.1:0-11222 GCA_018248815.1 Croniades pieria auraria
TCTGAGTCTGGAATTGTGCCCGGTGTACGACAATAGGCTCACCACCTATTCCATGGGACTTAAACGTAACTGGTGAATCTTGGGAGTGTACTACACTCCTCTACCTACCTCTTCGGGGACTACAGGCATGATGTTAGGTTTTTTTTTTAATTTAGAATAAACATAGAAATAATTCATATTATTAGATTTTTCTAACTTGAAATTCCCAGTTACTACACGGAACTGTACTACTACGGAGTCTGAATTTGTGTACGGTGTAAGGCAATAGGATCACCCCTTATTGCATGGAGAGTAACAAGGGTGCCATAACTGGCGCAACGTGGGAATACTCATAAAAGTGCATAACGGTTACTTGACCTTACATTTTAAACTATTTGTGGAAATCATTCGTTAAAGTTAAAACAGTCGCAGTTAGATTGCTGTATCGCAAGATGATAATCATTATATAACTTCTTTGCTTTAAATTTTAAAATATGATTTTATGTACAAATCATTGTACATAATGTTAAGTTATTGTGCATAATGGTTTATTACTCTTAATAATGCGTAAGTATTTGTCGTTCCTTTCTCGGAATTAACATAAATTGATTTAACTTAACAACTTTAATATAAAAAAGTGACTTATAAGAATATCAATGAAATGGTAAAAAGTGTATTACACGTTTTCATATGCTTTATATTGTGAATACTTTTCATACTTATTTAGATCCCGTGAAAGAAACTAAGCTTAGTAAATATAATAAAATATTCTACTGAACCATTTACAAATATTATGGGTACTGTCATGCCAAACAATAGTTTCCAGAATTTTCTATTCGCTTATGTGTGCGACGAAATAAGATCAGGACTTGTATACGAGCATATTGTATATATGTATTTACGTTTGTGTGCCACGGGGGGTAGCGGCTTGTACAATGAAGTGGAGCACATAGTAAATACTCATACAAACACACTCCAAGCACAGACGTTAATTAATCCCTTGTGAAAGTGTGTGTGAAAATTCAGAGGTGGGCTATCGATCGTTCAAATATATAACCTCACACCCCTTGCGCCAACACCGGACGTCATGGCGACCGGGGGTGGCAAGAAAATAATACGCACCTGATTTAATTTATAGAGAGATTCTGTATCTATCTGTTTACATACGGTTTCTTATAATTATTAAATAATTTTGCAGCTAAAGTAGAAAGCTATCTTAATAGTACCTACTTAGATGTTCTTGGTCAAGCTTTAAAAACAAATAATTCAACACAATCATATGTTAACAAATAAGAATCTTCAATTTAATTATTCACTTTTTATCGACATCTTATATTATGACGCATGAAAGGTGAACCTAATAAGTAATAATCATTTTCAGAAAGTTAAATTTCACATTTATCATTCAAAACGCGATAAAAAAAATAACAATAAGCCGAAAAAACTTTTGTTGTGTGAAAAACTTTCGTGAAAATATTAATTGTATACACAAAATTTAATAAAGTTAAGTTACAGTTTTATAGAATAGAAATGAGACTCGTGAAATGCTTAACGTGAATAGTTTTCACGTTTGCCAAGGTACCTAATTAATTTACTAATTTCTTGTTATAATCAGTCAGTTAAATTCCGGAACATGAGCCATTATATTTAAACAATTCCTTTTCATTATGAAGGTCCATGTTGAATTATTATCAATGTAATTTTTACAATTTTGTGAAATATTTACAAAAATGTAAAATAATTACATTTCTTTTATAATTTTACAATAGCACACACATCAAGCTTAGACATATTTTGCTAATATATTTGCGAATAATATGAATGGAAGATTGAATCTCATTTTAAATTAATTTTCAATTTTATGTTCATGAATTTTTTCATAAATCTTTAGGTACAATTTAGTTCAACATAAAGTATATTAAAAGGGTTGTCAACTGGAAATAAATTGGATGTACCATCTTTACGGTTCTTTACAACATAGAAAGAATTGATCAAAACATATTCAATACTTGCCCTTTTTCTCACGGAAAGAATACAATTACAATGTGATAAACGTTGCAATGTGCTCTTCAGTTTTGTTACTGGATAACGTCTGGACTCTTTTATAATCCGGTTTCGGTGTACAGGGTCTTATTACAAAAGAAATCAAATCAATCTCGTTCAAAATCTTATGAGGTACTTCAGATGTACTAATTCTCATACATTTTTTCTTTGTAATATCATCCCTTTTCCTGTACAACACGTTGACATCTGCTGTAACCTCATATGGGACGAAGGTATTAAAATCTTTGTAAGAATTCAGAAGAATGAGAACCGGTTCACCTAATAAGTGCATGTGAAATTGCGTGATGATTCAGGTCCAAACACGCAGTGAGTTAAATGTTTATCACCTTACGGCATATAGCTAAAATTATTTTAGGATTTTCGCAAAATGTCTAATAATGCATTTTAAACTGCAGCATATTATATACAGCGCTATTCCTCCATGCACATAGGCGGGTGACGACACCCCCAGCCAGGGGCGATGGGTAAACGGGAAAACGGGGAGTTCGGGAAATTGAATCTTAATTCCCATTAATGTACAATGAGAAAGTTTTGTGCAGTATGGACTATTCCTGGTAGTGACAAGGCTTTCAAAGGATTAAAATGAAGTTGCAATATTGCTCTAAGAGCGCTCAAGAGGAATTATATTTTCCTCTTAATCCTGTCTAATATAGCATCAATTAAAATCATGAAAAATTGTAAATATCACTAAAAATACACGAGCAATCGCATAAAAAATTATGAGAAAAAGCAATATATTGTACTACACTTGACTTATAGTTAGTGGGCACGTAGTGAACAGTTTGTAAATTGATAACGGTTCATGGGAATACTTTTTACATAGATGCGAAAAAAATTACACGACCAGAGACCCATAGGAAACATCAAAATTAATTAATCCTCTAAACCCCTGACCGGAACCGAAACCGGTATCTCATAAACCGTTGAGTGAAATAAAGATTTTTGTATTAAACGTATGAAATAAAGTCGTATTATTATTTTGGCAAAATGATGTTATTATTTTGCCAATCCGAACTTGGGTACCTTAGCATAACTTTAAAACTGCAATTTGAGTTGAGATTCGTATTCAATAATGGACCTTAAACTGTTGGTTTGATATACATATGTAGTTCATCTAATGCTGTCGCGATCACGGTTAATGTTTGAAGATCAATTTATTAATGTTTTCAAATTTACTACGATTAGTTTCAAGAAGCGTATTATAACAATTGATTTCAAGCACCCACCATTTTTAGGATAGTAACATTATTTTCGTCAATCATTTTGTTATTATGTTACTGATTATATTTTACTTTTTAATTTGATTAACTGTAAACTCGTGGCTTTTAGTTTTTTAAACTATAATTGCTTTTTTAGTTTTTAATTTTTTTTTCAATTGTGTGTTGTCATTGGTTCTTGATAATTGTTCAAAATTTTGAATTAATCTGACCCTTCAGAGTGGGAAAAAATCGAGTATAAAGATTCCGTTACACAGCCAGATACATACAGGTCAAACTAATACATATATGTAGGTAAGCGTGGTAAAAATGTTCTTATCAATGTTCGTCATAATTTAAAAAAAATGCATGTTTATAATAAAGAATATCTTAATGTTATCAATATGTTTTTGCTGTCATTACGAATAATAATTTGAGATGACTAATGTTGTATTCCGAGGTAGTGGTGGTAAATTTTGGAGTGGACTTTACACTTACTCACGCTGACGCTTATCTACTTACGAATGGACTTTACTTACTGGGCTTCACTCTGGCATACTAAGAGAAATAAATATAAACTATGCGTAGAGCAAAATTTTCTTTAAAAATCAATATACAAAACTACATCTGTGCATTTTACATTATTCTCTTCTATCACATATTTTATAGCAGTAGGTACAGCAGATTTTGTTAAGTAAGCTGTTATGACTCACATATGTATATAACAATATACTCTTTATATAAGATTTTATATTATTATATAATGGTTATTATATACAAAATAAAGTATTATTGCCTGTGGTCTGGATGTGTCTGGCCAGCTGTTGTAGTAGTTACCGAATTTGGTTTTTATCCCGGTTATTGTGAATTTGATTCGCACCCAGAGTAAATATTTATATTATCAGCACAAGTATTTTTCTTGTGTTGGGATGTAAAACTACGTACACAAGTGTGTATTAAGAAATTTAAATATATCGCTTGTCAGCGGATTGGTCATCATGGCACAGGCTGTTTAGTTTCGTTGTTTAGGCTAGTTTGAAATAAGACGACTATGTGAGATGTCCCAAAATATTATTATCAATGTTACTGCCTTGGAGGTGATTGATTTTTGGCGTGTTTTTAAGATTTACAATTAAGATATAATGATTGTGATCTAAGATATTTTGTACATATGTACACATATGACGTAAACCAATGTGTTGGAAGTTCAAAGCGCATGTTGTAAGATCCAATTAACAAATATTTCAATATGTTTTCATCGCGAGTCTGCAAATGGGAACTATAAGAATTTTTTCTTGAAATTTAAATAAAACAAATAATAGTAAGAAAAGTTAGTGAAAACGTTATTATGTCTTTTAGTTATTATAATTTTTTTGATATATTCTCAACATTAATTCGTTATGGTTTTTCGCGCGTCCAAAATATTATACTTCTGGACATGCCTCCCTCATGTAAGGGAGATGAAAGCGCATCAGATTAACTACACTGATAATAGCGCATACACACATCTTTGTTTAAGCAGCATGAGCGAGATAGATGATTAAAACTGAAAGAGATATATGCAGACTAGGGGGCTATACAACACTCCGAATAAAATCAATAGAACAGGTATCTTCGAGTAGAACGTCAATTGGGCAAAGAAAACCAAAGCAAATCTGTAAAAAATATATTATAAGGTCAATGAGATGGTCATGAGGCAGCTATGAATCCGACATGAGGTCAGAGCATGAGTATTACCATATTTTAAATCATATGCTTAACGGCACGATGTAATGTGGTAATAAGTTAAAATCGTAATAATGGCCAAGACCTTTCTTCTCATTTTACCTTGTACATAAGTTAGCATTCTAACGATATCTCTCTACGATTAGATAGTTATGGTTGTTTTCTATGAATAATAATAAAATATATTGTTAACCGTTTTGTGCTCTATTATACCTTTAGTACATATTTGGGTGCATCCGGTGGGTGGTGAAAAGGAAAACACATACAAATGTGACAGGTGCGAAGGTGAAAGCTATACACACGTATAGAGTGGGGGTAGACTGACATTTAATTAAATCATAGATATATTTTATTATATGTATATTAGAGGAGCGAGCCTAAAATGTGTCCATCGAAAAAAAAGAGAAAGCAAATAAAGCTATATAGCCTATCTGCCTATCTTTTCTTTGCACGTGCGTAGTGAGCAAATGTCATTTTTACTCAAATGCTGAAAGCTAACCTAAAATTCCAACGTATGTGATCAAATTGGAGTAAAAATTATATAAAATTTTACTGTTTAATTTAATGTATATTAATTTGAGCCAATAAAATGACAATAACGTGTAACATGTGTTAAAAAAAAACTTTTCCTTTCGACAATAGTCGATCTTTTCACAAATAATAAATTTACAGGTTTAATATTTGTCATACACATATTAAAACATATGTTGGTAGTACATTTAACACAGGGTTAAAATTATTTAATTATTGAAGGAGGTATTTCATTCCACTTATTTCTTTTTCTCTTTTTCTACTTATTTTTTTTAAAGAAAAAATGGATGAATGCTATTGGGAAATGTTCCAATAAAAAAATTTCAAGAATTTGTAGTGATCACTTTGATGTTGGATCATATCATAATACTGATGGATATATACAATCTTAAGAAGATTACTATCAAATGCTGTACCTCGCGTAATATCAAGCAAACAACTATCATTAGATGTTACCAATAAATTTACCGAGACTAGTGACAAAACTGTATTTGAATATTTCCAAAGTACAGAAAGTCATCACAATCAGAGATTACTCTATATATAATAACTCTATGTGCCGATTACAGGTAACTGTATATCTTCCCTACACTATTTATAATACTTCTATGGTGCTTTCCCAGTTAGATATTTTTTTTTACTTCTTTCTACGACACTTACTCGTAAATACGGTAACAAGATGAAGTGAAACGTCTAGAATAAACGACTTTTTCACTATTTCATTCTTTATCGTCATAATGTCGTGATACCTCCTTATATAATCTTCATCAAGTTCAAATTATACGTGATACTTTTGAATTGCGTCCGTGCTATTTATGCGAGAAATATTTTAACAATACTTCTTTGGAAAATTGGTATAAGACGGCATTGTACAAAATAAATTTTGAAACACATAAAAATAACTTAATTCATTTATCATGTAACATGTACATACGTAATGAAGAAGACAGCGGAAAGCTGCTGGATTTGGTCCATGATCATTTGGACCATGATCTGAAGGTGTGGCGGCGATTAGAGGGCCCTATGTCCAGCAGTCTTCTTTTAATGGCTGATGAGGATCTACGTAGTTATTTGTCATAGCTTAAAAATACTATTGCCTAATTATTTTCATCTATATGAAGTTTTGTATGAAATCCGATATTTAAGTGACAACTTAACAGACTTGTCCTTACCGAAGGTTACGGAAAATAATAATGCTGAGGAAATATCTTTAGCAAATAGACACAGTCAATTTATTTGTGTAGGTACTATAAATAATACCTAATTATTTTTTTAAATGAAATAATTATATTGTATAAGATTCTTCTTTGAGAAAATTGATCATGAAATGTACATAGGCCTGTCAATACATATCTAATTTGGCAGCTTGCATTTGTCGTATGTATATACTCGTATATACAATATTATATTATATAATTTATTAAGACAATACGATAATTTGATACAAGTACCACTACAATTGCATATACACGGATTTCGTTATGAAATTTTCATCCTTTTTTTTTTAAGAACCCTATTATATTTTTGAACACGGCTGCCATTATTGTAAAGGTGGTAGATGTGCAGTGGTGTGAGTCGTAGTGGGTTGTAGTGGGCTGCACTGGGTAGTGGGGTAGCGAACAAACATGGCGGCGATGGGGGCTGAATGCATCGCAACGCGTACGAAGCGCGGGCAGGGGGTGGGAGAGGAGGGGGTGCAGGAGACTAATCGATAAAATGTGTAGCATTCTGGTCAGGAATTAAATATTTCATTAACTTGTCATCTTTTGGCTCAAATTTATTATTAACGGCTTTAAAGGGTAAGATGCTGATGGAAGCATTAAAATAAAGAATATATTGATATTGAATAGTTCGAACTCTTAGGATATACGTGATTTTTGAAATATTTCTTTTTATGTCAGTTTATATTATTTGTCTATATTTGCATATATTATATTTTTTTGTAAAGTGGTAAATTTTTCAAAAATATTTTGTAATTATAAAAGTTAGTACTTTCTTATATTTTTTAAACATGTTTTCTAATGCCTAACGAAACTAGTAACAAGCAACATATACATACATATGTATATTTCAAACTGTATATTTTACATGTAATATTATTGCTATTGTATCAATAATATACTTTTATCTAATGCTTTTTACCAAAGAAATACTGTAAATAACTTCAAACCGGCCCGAATACAGACCATTAATTAAATAAATCAGTGGCTGAAAGTATTATACAACATTATTTTTTTTTTTTTTGTCACCAACGGAACTGTCTTTCCACACAATATCTTCCACATCCTTCCAATATTTATTCAAATACTTCTAAAAATGAAGATAGCAAGTGGATGAAGGTGTTATATATACAGGGGCTACGCAGCAACCGAAATAGGTGAAAGTATTTTGGGCACATCACTCTAGTTAGTCGAGTCATTGTAGCTTTTTTAAACCGCTATCATCGGAAAAGTTCCTAAGGAGCTGAATTCTGATATACATCTCTATTACGGTGTTTTAATGACAATTTGAAAAATGTACATTAATATCGTGCCGTCGGAAAAAGTTATTAAAGGTCCAAAGTCACAAAAATAAGTTTTTTACCGCTATCTCCCGTCCTATTGCTTGGAGTTCAATATAGGTTATTTATGAAATTGTTCGTCGTCCGATTATCTGTATATAATGTCTCTTGCATTGTTCTGTACGATCAACCGTTTTTGAAACAGAGCGAAAAGAAAATGACTAGAACGCATTCTTATGTGATGTATACAATACAGCATGTGAATGTGTTCTAATCGCTTTCTCGTTGACTTTCAATAGCTTTTTTAGCCCGCGCGATATTAATGTCGATTTTTCAAATTATGGTTAAAACACCGTAAAAAAGATGTATACCAAAATTCAATTCACTGGAAATCTTCCCATAGATAAGACCTATAATGACTGAACTAGGAGCCATTAAGACAGACAAATTCAGTTATTCTTGTAGTGGGTGAAAACGCTACGTCCCACTAAACATCTCTTTTTCGTGAAATAAAAAAGTTAATATTTAGCTTCAATGTCGTTGGTTTTGGCTGAGGACAATTATTTTAATGAATCTATACTTTCTTATAAAAAAATATTGTAAGAGTAACTTTGTAATGACACTTATAATGAAAAATGTATTTCGTTTTTATTTAATACTTTTATTCCTTCTCTATTATGTTTTTATTTTTATTATAAGCTTATGATAAAAAAGTGTTACGTTTCTGTTTTTGAAGCAGACTTGATTTTAAATTTTATTTTATTTTTTGCTAATGACCTGAAATTTGTAATATTATTAATTAAATGACAGTGTTTGTAGTTTAATGTTATACCTATACAGATTCGAAAACTTTCAAAACAAAAGTAAAATCTCCTTGAGTTCGTTTCTGTAAAATTACAAATTTGTAACCTAACACCTTTGTCCAGTCAGATCTTCTATTACAGTTAGTCTTAAATTATATCAGTCCGAAAACCTACGTAATTGCATGTTCGTAATATTACCTACATTTGCTGTTTCGTAAAGCAATTTCTGTACTGATGCTATTTATTTTCTAATATTTTATTTTAGTCTATAAGTGTTAATAAATATACATCACGCAACAAGCTTTTGCGATATGGCGACGTCGTCAGCAGCAAATTATAAGCGCATTGGGATGAGTTGCACGGGGAGGTAGGGTGGCGGAAACAACATGGCGTCAGTGTGCTGTAATTCAGCGACCGACGAGTTTAAGTTGAGGACGGGTTGCATCGGGAAAATCGATACAGCAAACGCCATTTCAACATCTTTTAAAATATATTTTGGACTCACGTGCGCGAATAGAAAACACGATTTGCAATCATTACATCCATCAAATACCTTTTCTAGACTGTAATTCCTGCTTAGGCACGGTGCTCACCTACATCTGCCGAAGTCCTGGAGCATGCTCCACCATCCTGGCATAAGGTGCCTTGATTATGATTATGCGGCTTATTTCCCAACACGTGTGACGAATGCTTTCAACTACTTTTCGGGTTTCCGATAAGATTAACCATTATTTTTAATTATTATTAATAAGTGAAACTGATTGCTTAGTTTGGCATTCTATTTACGAAAATACGTAAAAACTTTCTTATATATATTAAAACAGTTTTCACAGGTTTTGATAAAAAATACATGTAATGTAGATAATATTCTCATTCATAAATATAAGTGGCATGTAAATGTGTTAGACGCGTCATAAGTTATCACAAAGTTGGTCATCCTTATTCAATCTTAATATTTTTTTAGAGATTTTTCATACACCGAACGGTAATAAAGCAAACACTCTTGTCTAAACCAGACAGCTTTACAAGAGTAGAGCCATCACAGGTAAGGTCTCAATATGGATTTTACTGCCTACAACACGCTATTGGTAATAAATTCAAACGTCTCCCAATTTGTTATTGTAACAAAAATGTAACATCACGCCTGTAATCCCCAAAGGGGATGACAGACGCCTGCAGAGGACTGTAGTACACCCCCACGTTCCACCAGTTACGTTTATGGCCCATGGAATAGGTGGTGAGCCTATTGCCATAAACCGGGCTTAGATCGATACTCCGAGTCACTACTAGAAATTCTAAATTAAAAAAATCCAATAGTACCCGACCCGGGGTTTGAACCCAGACCACTCGATCGGCAGTCGTGCTTGCAACCACTTGACCAACGAGGCAGTCATGATTTATTGTAATATATTTTATATCTTGTATTTATAAATGCAGTATGTAAATTCAAAGTTCATTCCCCTTAATTCGAGTCAATAATATAATCTGATTGTGGACATAATATAGAATATTATTTTTTGTTACACTATAATGACTACAGAAACAATATAAACTGACGAATTACATAGTCAACTAAATTTAATATATACTACTTAAATAGTTATATATTTGACATACAATAAATAATGGGATTCGAACCCAGACCTCTCGATCGGCAGTCGCGCTTGCAACCACTGAACCAACGAGCTAGTAAAATAATCTAAGACATTTTAAAAGAAAGTATTTTTGCCTTTTTAATACGTGTGTGGAACTTAAGCGCTAGAAGATACCTTCTTGCTTTTATGCATTAAGATTTAAACTGTACGTGGGACATCATGTAACATCGAGACCCAGCCTTATTGTCCGATAATATACGAGTATTTATTTCGTTACCATACGCATTAACTTTAAACTGGTATTTTCCTTCATCACAGATAGAATATTCGAGTGAAAATATTTAATAACCGTAATACTCTTGAAAATTGTGATATTATTATTTATGGTATCAAAATATGTAGCTACATAATGGCATGAAGTCTGTTTCTACATAATTTTTTTTATTACCAATAACTTTTCTTGATTTACTGACGTCAAAACATGGGTTATGTATGGCTTTTCTTGTTTACAGTTACAATCAATGGGAACAGTTAGCCGACCGCAAAGTTGGTCAACAATCGTTTAATTAGTTATGTAGCCGTTTAATTAGTTAATTAGTTATATAGTCACATTGTGATGTCCTATGGCATCTTACTGTGGGGTGATGCAGCGAACGTCAACAATATTTTTGTGCTGCAGAAGAGGACTATTCGCGCAATTTATAATTTAAGCTGTAAAGTTTCTCTCAGAGAAAAATTTAAAGACATAAATATACTTACTTTGGCATCCAATTATATTTATGAAAATATGTTGTATGTTCATAAAAATAAATGTAAGTTTCCTACGTTT
>DWJK01005354.1:0-11222 GCA_018248815.1 Croniades pieria auraria
GCAGACTATGGCCTTAACCCTCTCAATATGAGAGGAGACCCATATTGCAACAGTGGAATGACAAATGGGTCGATTATGATCATTATCATATAAAAGCAAGTAAAGCTAAATAACCTGGGTGTCGCGTACTCTTCATCTTCAGGCTCTAAATCCTCGGTGACTACATCCAATCTTCGTCTGATGAAAAAATAGTCGGATATAGTAACAAATTAAATATTAAAAGTAAAGAAATGTACGTAAGTTAAACTTACGTATCGTCAAAGCCGTCCGTTTCAGACACATTTTGTGATTCTTGCAGGACTTGTTCGGCGCTATCTGCAACGGGAGCGTTGAATAAAAATAATGTATTATAAGAAGTAGTCACAGTGGACATTACGGACTATGACGTCACCGGTATCTAAGTCGCAATTTACATTGTTACATAGTTGCATATATACAATGTCATTATCATCATCTTCAGTCTGTTTAAATCCACTGCTGGATAGACCTCACTTGAGGGGTTTTTGCACATAATTTCCACACAAAAAATACAGGTTGGGAGTATTCACTTTACATGTCCATCAACCCACCATCCAGTCCGAGAACCTCTGCAGTATTATCTACATTGTCATCGCCATCCGTTTCAGTGTCCATGCTGTTACTTGGCAAATTATTTGCATCGATCCTTGTCAATGGGATGTACAGATCTATAAATTCAAAAATAGTAATTAAACATGATTATCATTAATCATCACCATGCGTCATTACAAGCCATTGAGACTATTGGCTACTAGTTGACACAACCAGAAATATGCTTACGGACGATATAGTATCTCGAAACTTCGTTATTCGTTATGTATTGCATATAGGTATACATATAAGAGTATTTAACACGACAAGCGCGATCGAACCTTGCGCTCGGAGACTTATTAAGTTTATTATCACTTGTCGTCCGGAGTTGTTTACAAAATTAACACGACCGGCGTGTGGGCGGAGCTTGCTTTCTGGAAAGTTGTCGAACATTCCAAAATTCACCCGAAGCCGCTTAAACGGTATATAAATCGTGTGAGCGCTGCAGTGCACAGAACATTTTTGGAAGCGATCAAGAGAGGTTCAACAAGCGATAAAAGGAAGGGATTTCTACGAATACCAGCGATACAATAGTTAGTAAATAAACAGTTTTAGCACTCTGAGAGTATCTTTGATTCGTCACCCTATACTGTATATCGCATCGTTTTCCGCCGCCAATCTATGTACCTATACGTAACAATATATTACCTTGTAAAACGTGCATCGGAACAGCTCTTTCAGGAAAGCTGTGATTTTGATTATTGTTTTGTGTTGTGTTTGTACCTGAAAGTTACATGAATAATTTAATTTTCATCAACATATTGTGAACAATGGTTTGGTTGTGGTATTCTAAAATTAGATATCTTGGGACATCTTTATATACACCCACCTAATCCCAAAGTAGGCTCAAAGTGAACCTGTTTTATGGTAACCAAACAGCTGATTAACTACATATGTACATATATACATTTATTTATATTTGCCTACTACTTTCTTTTGACTACCTGCCTAGTGGTGAGCAAAGTTAGATTTTTCTAACTTGAAATTCACAGTAGTAAACTAGGTGCAATTGGTGTCCAGTGTACAGCAATAGGATAACCCTTTATTTCATGTTGGAATGTAAATGTAACCAGTGAAATGTGGAAATTTACTTCACTCCTATACCTTCCCCTTCATGGATTACAGGTGTGATATTACATAAGCTAATTTTTAGTACATACATATATAATATTTTTGTTAACAGGCTCAATGTACAATACAATACAAATACTTTATTGTACACCATATAAAAATACAAAGTATGGAATAACAAAATTCGGTAAAAACAAAAGGTAGTCCTTTCACTAAATGAGTGATCTCTTCCAGACAACCTTTACTGGAAGGAGCTTATTTAAAAAGAAAAAAATGTGGGCAGAGCATACAATAATTGTAGCTTAACACATTCGCAAAATACAATGTAACACCTAATCTTAGTCAATTACATTTCACTCATGAACATTATGGCATTTTAATTACATATTTGACTTGAATTATAGAATACAAGCAATCTAGATTAATCTGTCTAATAATCTGTTATATTCTTAATTCTCTAATTCTGCTCATATTGTCGGGTTACAATTTTATTTCTGAAACTTGCTACTACAATTTATACAACAGTTAACCAGATGTAGGTGCAGCTTCAATTTAAAAACTTTTTGTTATGTTATTTTTGAAAGAAAATTAGACACTTTTCCTAATAAGTGTATAGTAACTTCACAAATGTAATCCCTGTGAAAAGGTGGGCAGAGGAGTGTAGTACACTCCTATGTTTCACCAGTTATGTATAAGTCCCACAATGGATTATATGGTGAGCCTATTGCCATACACTGGACTCTAAACCAGGCTTCCAGTAACTTCTAGAAAATGTGAAATCAATGAAAATCCAACAGTACCTGACCTAGGCCTTGAAGCCAGGGCCTCTCAAAAAGCAGTCACACCTTGCAATCACAATTGAATTTTTTTAAAATAAAAATAAAGAGTAATTAATATGTAAGGGCATAAAATAATTAAAATCATATGTTGAATTTCTCTACGTTACATGAGAGTTTCACCAAACAAATAGATACTTACGCAAATTATTTAAATTGACCACAGCCCTGGTGAGGGATACCACTGGTTGTATTGACTGGCCACCAATCATCATGGGTGGTACTCGGTGAACTTTTTCTTTGCTTGGAGTATTACTGATGGAGCTCCATCTTGGCAGAGTCGTTTCGAGCTCTTGGCTGTCCGTCATAAAAGTTTTGACTAGTTGGACAGTTCTGGCTACTGCATTGGATGCTTGCACCAGATGAGTGATAGCCTGTTCACCCGCTGATTGTATTTCTGCATCTAATTTCCGGGTTTGCGCCGCACCTCCACTTCGAAGCCTCTGTATAAACAACATTCAAGTGCCTATCTATGATATATATAGCTGTTAAGACTAAAGTAATATCCTTATCAAAAATATAAGAACAGAAAAAATAAAATGTTACAAAATGTGATATTAGTTTACAACAATAGGATTTATTAAAATGCTTGGATTTATTGTCTATTAAGTTGGTTCGAAGTTACTTTCTATTTAAACTTAAAAGACTTTCTTTTATTTAAAAATTACCTTTGTAAACATTATACTGCGGGCAATATAACTGGCAAGGAAAAAGAAAAAATTACATTAAAGTAAAATAGGCTTACACTGAGTTTTAATCGGAGTTCATTAATCTCTTTCATTAACTCTATTTTCTCGTTCTCTCTCTGGGCCGCTGTCATCTTCCAATACTGCATTTTTTTAACCAACTCACTGTTCTTTTCTCTGAGATCCTGTAGCTCATTTTCTAGACTGGACATCGCGGTCAAACAATAATACCGAGTTGTAGTATTCTAAATTCACCTGGATATATAAGCAACCATCAATTCTCTTTTCAAATAGTTTGACTATTGCCAGTTTAGTGTCAGTTACAACTGACAGTTTATCGAGTCATCCATTATTATAAGGCCAACTACAGAAAAATATAATTACATTCATATTCATGAAATGATACATTTTAAAAACATTGCAAGTGATAGTTTCTCGTTCATATTAAAGGTCACTTTAGTATATTTAAGTAATAAAAGGTTTTTACTAATCTGGAATGACATTAAGGAAACGATCAAAGAATATGAGTATCTATATGTCATTTCAGTTTTGATGCGCACGTCGCTAAAAGATAATAATCTACAATTCAAATCTTTATTAACAATTTCAAGAGAAATTATTGAAATCGCCTAACTAATTGTGTTTTTAATTACGACGTAACGTAATAAACACTACTATTGTAAATTTAAATTTTCTTACACAAAATGGCATCTGGACTTAACAAGTTCATATTGACTATTGGTTTCCTATCGCTATTTCATTCAGCTTTTTCTGCAGCTCAACGCAAGTATCTAGTTGTTTAGTCTAACATTTTGATAATATAAGTGTTGTTGTAATTTAGATCAATTTCATATTGTTCTCTCCACAGATCGATCATATCTTAGAATAACGTCTGAAGAATTCACATCATTGCCATTAGATGTAAGTATTCAAGTGTGCGAAATATCGAGGCGAAAAGATCCACTCCTTTCAGCACCGAATTATTAGTGAATTTGGGCTCATATATTTGTAAAGTTAAATTATGGTGTGCATACATGAAGTGAGTGATGAATATAGTAGAAACACTGCAGACAACACACTAGTAGCCCTTGCTGTTGCAAATGTCTATAGACGACGATAACCACTTACCATCTCGTGGGCCACCTTCCTGTTTGCCTTGCCTTTTAATAGAATATAAAAAAAGGTCTGTCAGAATAAAAAATATTTGGCACTTTGAGCTCTCTGCCTTTCACCTGGTGTTATGGTATAATATAAATAATTGTACAGGTAAAAACTATTTGAAATAGTCACAAAAATTGTTTTCAGATAGTCATCCAAGCAGTGTTAAGCCTATTTACTGTAATGTGGGGAGTCCTCAATGTTGCTGGTAAACTACGGGAAATTCCCGCTGCAGCAGAATTGAATACAATAAATTGGGAAACACAGAAGAACCTTCAGTCATTCTACATATTCAACCATAGAGGGAAAGCCTTTTCAGATAGCTATATACCTTCAGGTGGAAAGGGGGATTTGGAGAACCTAGAATAGTGGTTTAGGATTATCTAGCAAATATATGTAATTACAGAATAGAAAATTTTTATTCTATTTATAGGAACAATTTTTATTTAGCAACCCTTGGAAGTATAAAGTTTAATTTCTCACACTATTATGGTTTGGTGGGAAGAAATGGTTTTAGAGGCTCGCTTCCCTGCAGATGTTTATAAAGCTTTATGAATAGTTACCTATTATGTCACAGAACACGTCTTCATCATAATTACAATGACATTATCAGGTGAAAATATCACTAACAAATGTAACAGTAGTTGAATATTTCATAAGAACATGTATTGTCTTGAAAGGGTAGGTAGTATTCGTAAAAAGGAGAACTTGTTCAATTTAAAAATTTACCAGTTTATGCTTATTTAACAGTGTATTGAGAGGGATAAGTGCTGTGACTATATGTGGCTCCTAGGAGCACATCAGTAAGCAATTCTGTAAAAAATTAATATTGATAAATATAAGCCTAATCTTTGGGTAATATGAATAATATTTAAATAATAAAGGTGTGCCGTTGTGTACACATCAAATAGAAACTACTGGATATATTTCGACTAAAAAAAATTAGTTTCATATCATTCATACTTGATCTTTATTTTAAAAAAAATCAAGACATCTTCAATTAATGAAAAGTTGTTAAAATTGTAAGAAATTTAAATTTAAATTATATTTTAAAATTAACAATGTACATTTTTGTCTACAGTATTTTTTTGTTTTCTTTGCAAAATATATTCTTAATTTCATAAACAATACAAAGTTACAGATATCGGCTCATGTTTATAATCATTATTTTAAAGGCAGTGGACATAAAATGTTATTATTCTCTATGAGGACACCAATTTTTTTATATTTATGGAGTTTTCACTAGCATTGATATTTTTTTAATCCTTTTAACTTTTGCCTGTTAGACATAGTCTCTTCCCAGAATGAGAGTATTAAAGCTATTAACTTTGAAACCATATTACATATTGTAAATTAATTTATTGTAATAAAGATTTATAAGTACTGGGATGTTTAATGTTTGAAGTATTTTTATTATTAATGAAATGTGTTATTTACCAGCCATTAGCAGAAGACATAAAAATAAATTGTATTAACATTTTCATGACATGAGCAATGATTAATGTTTCCGCCTCAGTGTGCCTGATTACCTTACAAATAGAACCAAGAAATAAGCAGGCTATCTTCAGCTCCAAACAAAAGGTAAAATTTACTGGATGTAAAAAATGTTAGCTGAGGTTTTTTGACGTTAATTGTCTAAAATCATTAAATAGTTAAAATTTAATTGAACATCACATTGTCAGTAATATTAACAAATCATTTCATTGAATAGTAACATCATGCTTATAAAGGGTCCAGCCCGTGCTGGACCCCCGTCTCCACCCCACGAGTGAGAATAGGGGGTGTGCGACAGGTCCACAGTTGTCTCCTGTGCAACTCGGACCTAGGCATGTACTGACACAGTGTGTGCTTATCGAGGGATGACGGTACTGCGACGGTCAGTCTTGCGGAATGGCCATATGATGCGCAGAGTTTTCGCCCTCGCCTGCGAGGTCGGTGAATGTAGTTATAGTACATATCCACTTTGTACTATTTATATATCCCACCATAGAATAGATGGTGAGCCTGTTATCACGCACAGGGCACGGATCCAGACCTTAAACCACTATTAGAAATTTCCACTACAAAATCTAAGTTGGACAGTTCTGGCTTCTAAGCAATAGTACTTGACCTGGGATTCAAACCAAAGACCTCTCAATCAACAGTCCAACTTGCAACCAATGAGACAGGCATAATTGTTTCTACTGTTTTTTAATAACATTATTGTTCTTCTTTTTTAATTTCTTTAAAAACTAATTTTGTACAGATGCAAATATAAGATAATTGATTATTGCCATGTTACTGCTATGACTGGTGTCTGGGACAAAATCCACTGCAATTTGAGTAGTTGGATTATATGTGAGTATGTGTGCGTTTTGGGTGTTTTGGTATCCATAATGTCTTTATTTCATATAATTGTTATTAGATACACTTTATTGTTAAAAATGAAGGTACACTGTCAATAATTATCATATATTTTAATGACATGTCTAGTACTTTATTCACATTTTGTTGTTATATCATTTAAATTAACTTGTTAAAAAATTATGTGACAAATTTTAAGTTTAATTTTAGCTGTTTTGTCATCATCAAATCATGATGCTTATGGAGACAAATTTTCCTAGTCTCTTTTTTTTCAAATTTACATGAATAGGTGATAAGTTTGCAGGCTACTACCTACTTTTAAATGGTCCCTTCTCTCAACTTTTTTCTCTCTACTTTTTTTCAAAACTATTGCAATTGTGGTGCATTACAACCAGCTGACGAAACCTACACTACAGTAATCCATTCCAGTAACACTTCATAGTTAAAACATAGTATATAAAAACTAGAATGTCAGTATATTTACTACTATGATATATTTTGAATGCTGTTATGACCTTAATTCTAAATTGCTTATATCACTTAATGTTAACATATTTAAATCACTAAAATTACAGTGACATGAACAATAAAAGTCAACTTATACAAGAGTCAGTACACAGTCATTATTATCTGCCACCTCTACCACCTCTGAAGCCGCCACCGCCTCGACCAAAGCCTCCGCCACCTCTTCCGAAGCCGCCACCGCCGCCTCTTCCACCGCCACCTCTGCCAAATCCTCCGCCTCGACTAGCTCCCCCTCTGTTAAAACCGCCGCCACCTCTTCCGCCACGGCCAAAGCCGCCGCCACCACCACCGCGGCCACCTCTGCCGCCACCTCGACCCCTGCCCCGTTTCGTTCTAGACTGCGGCAGGAACCTTTCGAATGGCAACAACTTGGCTGGATCGATGTAAAACTGTTGTCCTTCTTTAAAGCTCTTCGCCTTTATGTTTTCTCCTAGCTTCACTGAAACGAAATAATCGCGTAGATTACCAAATATCTCATCGATTTTACCGATTTGCTCTTTATTCTCGAGATAAATCGGAGCATTGAAATACGGAACGTCCGCGATGTCGACCTTGCAGACTAAGTCGTCTTGAACAATCCAGCCGTAGTGCCCGAGTGGGATAACCGTTTCAGGCGGGCCAACGTCTTGATATCGATAGCCACCTCCGCCGCCACCACCGCGTCCGCCTCGTCCGCCTCTTCCACCTCGTCCACCTCCGAATCCTTCCCGTCCTCTTCCGCCGCCAAAGCCGCGGCCACCGCCACCACCTCCTCTGCCTCGGAATGACATGTTTTATTCAACAATGCTCGATGAATACACCCGATGTTGTATATAACCTCACCACATCGTGTTGATAACACACCGCACACGCTTTATTAATATGACATCTGTCAAGTGTCACAGTAAATTTAACAGTACTGTATTATTGCCGCATGCGTGCTTTTTGTTCCTTCGTTGTTCTCATAGAAATATTATATATAGAGTAGGGGAGCCAGCATGAAATGTTTCATCGAAAAAAAGAAAACAAATGAAGCTACCTATTTGTCTCTTTCTGCTCGCGTACACACAGGTAGCGCTAGCGTGAGTTAATTATTTCAAAAACAAGCTATTCTTTTGTTGCGCATGCTTCACTAGTGAGATAGAGAGAGGTAGATAGCGCTATCGCGATCCATTCTCTGATTCTAACCGTCGGGGTCGGACGTTGCCGCTTACAGACAGCGTATGTCTTCCCTACTCTATATATAATAACTCTATGGTTGTTCTTTTTTTAAGGAACAAATTAATGTTTGATAGGATTCAGTATAAACTAACAAAGTATTGGGTATTCTGTATTTTACTCAAATAGACAAGGCAGAGAATGTTACTTTTTAAATTACATGACTGGTTATACAAATTTTGAAATGCTAACTAAAAGTGACTTTATTTCAACTAGCTGATACCTGGGACTTCATCTGCGTTGTTTATTTTAATAATAATGTATTTTATGTGCAGAAGAAAAATATCAAAACGACCGGGAGTAAAAGTATACTTTGTTTACAAATTTTCTTTGTAAAAAATTATATTCCGTTCACTGTTATAGCTAAATTTTGTAAATTAGCTGAATTAGTAACGCGTAATCGTTACTAATTACGTACTGTTTATAAAAATGGTTGTGTCTTTACTCTTCAATAACTGATATGAAATTAAGATATCGCAATATTATTTTTTTACGCAAGGGTTAAGTAACTTAAAGTGAAACTTAGAAGACAATTGAAATCCATCCAATAGTATTTTCGTGATGCGAGTGCAACGGCAGACATCTGTAATTTATATGTAGTAGTTTCAAATCGTCATTTTCATTTTGATACTATTGAACATGATATAAAATATCTAAATTTGAAGAAATAAAAATGATCAAATTTGATGTGAAATAATAATCCCCTTAAATTATTTTATTTCTACATTACAGTTGGAATTTAAGTTTCAACGTAAAAGTTACAAATAGGCCACAGCATGTGTAGCTTCGTTCTAACTATTATCAATAAATTTTTTTAATCTGTTAATGCTGTTGATGTCAAAAAATGTCAAGCAATAACGGCGATTGTCTGTCAGTGTGGTGGGCGGTGTTTCGGTTCAGATTACAATTTTTTTATATTTTACTTCGAAAACAAGAATAACCATTGATAAATAAAACATAAAAAGACAATGGTAAATCCTAAATTAGAAGAATTTGAAATTGAAACAAAGCGGTCTGGAAAGGCTGGTAGACAAAAAATTTCGGAATTTGTTTACAACGATGGAACTGGAACGATACTAGGACGAACGCCTGAAAGATGGGGTCAGTATCTCGTACATTTATTATTGTCTTCTATGAAAAAATAACTTAAATTGTATTTTTTGTAAAAGCGTTTGACTATCAAGACTTATTACTCTATCAAAGTTGTATTTGGACACTGGTTTGGGCGTGGCATTTTTTCGAATCATGTTATGCCAGAATTAAATATCTAAGAGATTTTCTTTTTCTATTGCTTTGTGTCATTTAATATAACAAGCTGCTTGATAATGAAAACTTAGCTGCCTCGTTGGTCGAGTGCTGATTGAGAGACCCTGTATTCGATCCCCAAATTGAGTACTAGTGGATATTTCTAACTTGAAATTCTTAATGGCAGCTTCGAATCTGGACTTGTGCCAAGTGTAAGGCTTACTTACCTATTCCATGATAGGATTTAACTATAATGATGTGTGAAACAATGGTACACTATTATGTTTCACACATGATTAAAAATGTACCGGCTTAACTCACGTACATTTTTTGGGATGGAACGATTAGTTTCGGACCTGTACGAGGTCCTTCCTCATGAGCTCCCGCCGCTTGCAGCGAGGTCGCGACGGAGATTGTGTCCGACGGAGACAGGTCCGAAAAAGTCTGGCCATCCCGAAAAACGTACGTGAGTTAAGCCGGTACATTTTCAATTATGTGTATAAATACTTACGAAACATTTAATAGTAAAATTTCACACATTACATTATAGTACACTACACTCCTCATCCTATCTCTTCCAGATTGCCAGTGTGGTGTTACGTTTGATGATAAAAATACCTACTGCATTTCTGTGATCATAAACATATGTGTCTACTACCCTTAAGATTTGAGGATATCAATGTTTTTACAGCATACTCTTCTTCAGCTGTAATACTAGAATACAACTTTAAATTTTCAATGATTTCAAACCAGCAGATGAATAGCTACAATATGAAATCAGCAGAATTGTATATTTGGGTAAAACATCACAGTAGATACCTGAAGATAGGATCCATATGGATGAAACCCTTTTTATAAAGTCTTAGGTTCTAGTTCACAATCTATAAGTTTTATGGACTTGCAGCTTACATCACTCCACTTCTGTGGATCTTGGTTTAGTTTGTTTGGATAAAACATGTTCTTTTAAAAAATAATTTAATCTGTTCTAATAGACAGAAGGTTTACTAGCTATTATATAGTAATAAGATTATAAAAAAATTACCGAACCTTTAACCTTAAACTAATCCATTAAAATTATTTGATTTATGTATCCCATTTATAAGAGACTAGCTGTGCTCGCGACTTCACCGCGGGGAATTTAACAAAAGTTATTGTTCAGTTTGCAGATTTTATGACAACTTATTAATTCTGTATTTCGCATATAGAAATACCAATGCTAATATTAATGAAATTCTTCTATTTTGTTAGTCGATGTTTTGGTTTTGTACAAAAATACATTCTAAAATTCTAAAATGAAAGTAGCCTCAGTTACTCCTTATTACATTAGCTATCTGCCAGTGAAAGTCTTGTCAAAATCAGTCCAGCCGCCCTAGAGATTAGCTGGAATAAACAGACAAAACTGGTAAAAAATGTTATTTTGGTATATGTACCGTCTATACATACATATATGCAAATACAAATATTCTTTATTGTATACCAAGACAATACAACAGTGACAGTACAAATTTTCGAAGGCACACAAAAGGCGGTTTTATCGCTAACAAGCGATCTC
>DWJK01005355.1:0-11221 GCA_018248815.1 Croniades pieria auraria
TTGATCCCATGTCAGATAAAGCTGAGCCAATTCCTCTTGCCAACGTGTTGTGTGTACACTTGTTTAATGTATTTTTTTAAGTATAGGAAGTTTTAAGTATCTAGTGACACTACAATTTATGTTACTTTGTGGCAATAAATATATTTTATTATTATTATTATTATTATTAATATTTATTTTGTTATTAAAAAATGTTCACCATCTGTTCCATGGGACGTAAACATAACTGGTGAAACGTGCAAGTGTACTACACTCCTTTACCTACCCTTTCGGGGATTACAGGCGTGATGTTGCGTATATGTTGTGATTAACAAAACAATAAAGTTTATAATATTAAGAATATTTACTAGCCTTTGTCGACACACTAGCTGGTTCGGATATTTTCCAATAATTGGAAACGGCCTGAAACATACTTGCCACATTATTCGTGGTTAATGAGTCCTATTACCGTCCCTAGAGCCCGCTTATTTGTTATAATTGTTACTCGTTATTAGCTATTATTATATCTTCACGTCATATCTCTTTCAGAGTAGACAGAGTGCACTTAGTGGCAAAAATATCTATTTTGCTAGTTATTAACTGTCGTAATATTTTTATGCCATGCCTCTAACGGGTTAGGCAGAGAGTTCCTAGTACCAAATATCTGTTTTTACGGACCTGCCGGTTTATTCAACATTCCTCTCTTCGTACATGCACGCCTTATTGTTCTCTAAAGATCTCCACCGTCTACAACCGCTCGTTTATTCTATAGGGGATAAAATTCTAATACAATATTAATTATAAGCGTTGCATTAACTTAGTGAGCTCTTAGATAAATGTAGTGAAACTAAGTAGTTCAAGTTAAGTAGTGTCTCGTTAATTAGTTCATATTACCCATCGCAGGGGACGATCCCAACAAAATACAGACGCTGTCGTGTCGAAATCTCGTTGCAATGGAAGTATACTGACGTAATTTAACGTCTTCAATCTAATAAGACGACACTTTCGCTAATTAATTGTGGATATATATTGTTTGTTTTTTTTTGCTATGTTCAGAAATCAATTTTTTTGTTATTCCAATGACTAACATTTTTTTTTCTTGTTGGAGTCCAACTTGGATTTGGAATTTAGCCATCGTTTACTTGTATTTCGAAGAGAAGCATTGATAGCCTAGTAGTTAAGAATTCTGCTTCTCACTCTGGGGGTGCTGGATTCAAAACCAGGGCGCGCATTTTTTTACAAGAGCGCGTTTTAAATTTAAATATTACTTACTATCGGTGAAGGAAAACATCGTGAGGAAACCTGCACACCTTAGAATAAAAATAAAAATTCTTCGGTCTGTGAAGTCTGCCAACCTGCACTTGGCCAGCGTGGCGGACTATGGCCTTAACCCTCTCAATATGAGAGGTGACCCATATTCCAACAGTGGATTGATAAATGGGTCGATTATTATCATTTTTTTATCAGTCATGTTCTTTTATTTGATACCTATACTGAAGAGATACGAATAATATTGTAATCCGCCATTTTGTGGTAGCAGCCATCTTGGATTTACAATAATATCGAACTATATTGTCATCAGAACGAACGGTGTGTACCAGATTTCAGGTCCGTCCAACCATTAAAAGCGTTTTAATAAATATTAACGCACTAACAACTTCATGAATAACGATTAGCGGTTGTCTTAAGATTAAAATGAGATAATAATCATATTTTTATTATATTTTAATGATCACAATGAACTAAGAACTAATGAATTAACTTTAGAAAGGAGTAATGAGGCAAGTAGAATTTAATTGAATAATTTCATTTAGAGTGATAAACCTGGAAGCTGGTCAGGTTTGCAGGGATATTTGGCTTTCGGTGCTCACTGCCCACTCTGTAAATACCTCCTGTGACATGCTGATAAAAATGATACATATTATATTAATAATTATTAGGCAACCTGTACGCCTTACAGTTCTCCAAAAAACTTTAACTTTCTCATTCCGAGAGGACACAATGAATGTATCCAACAATGAAGCGATATAGGAGCTAAAATATATTATTGTCATATTGTTTAAAACCAATTACATTTTCCTACATTATCGAGTGGCGGTCACATCTCGGTAAGAGGAGTGTAGGTAGCTCCTATCACGTTGTCTGATGACGTGAAGAAGACTGCTGGAAGGCCGAGGATTGAAAGAAGTGGCCCCGATTAGGGGAGGCCCATGTTCAGCCGTGGACGTCTAAAGGTTGATGATAATTATATTCTCCTAAATATAGATCGTACTACTTATAATTTAACGTAACATCATGCCTGTGATCCCCGAAGGAGTATGTAGAGGAGTGTAGTACACTCCCACGTTTCACCAGTTATGTTTACGTCCCATAGAATAGGTGATGAGTCTATTGCTATACACCGGGCACGGATCCAGACTCCTAGTCACTACTTGAAGTTCTAAATTAGAAAAATCCAATAGTAACCGTCTCGGGATATGAAGCCAGGACCTGCCGATCGGCAGTTGCGCTTGCAACCACTCGACCACCGAGGCAGTCTTCATAAAATTTGAAAACGATACAGGTATGTCAATGAACCCTTAACGATAACAATAGTTCTGAACGCGCAGTCGTTGCCTCCAAGTAGGCTCAAACTTGGGACGAGCAAGCTGTTAACTGAGAGCGGATCACTTCAGCAAGCTAACTGCAACCAGTCTCGGTAATTATACGAACAAGTTTAAATTATTTTGAATAGGTCGTGCACGAGTGCGGGTAATATGAAATAATAATAATAATATTATATAACGGTATTATGAACTACACTATTAAGGAAATTTGATACGTAACGAAGTAAATAAAAAAAAAATGTCATGTGGACAAAATGATAAATATGGAATTGTGTATCATTAAAATGGTGGTGTTAGAGGCTAGATTTTGCGACAAGCCGAGGACAGGGCGCGATGGCGCTCATTAGGGGAGGCCTATGTCCAGCAGTGGACTGAGATAAGCTGATGATGATGATGATGATAAATACGACTTCATGTTCTTTAACATAACATGAGTACGAGAACGTTTACTGTTTGTTCCATATCCAAACTTCCTCCAGCAGACCCGCATAAAAGACTTAATAATTAAAGCAAAGTATTCATAATTTTTTAATGTTTTTTTTAACTGACATGTTTAGTCATCTAACTCTTATTATAAATGCTATAACGTGTACATTTTTAATACGCTGAAAAAAGATTGGGATGAATTTTAGTACACAGATAGACTTGACTTACCCACTCACAACATAACAATTGTATTAATTTGTTTATTATTACTTGGATATTATACAAAATACCATGTATGCCTTAGTAATCAA
The DNA here is from genome assembly GCA_018248815.1 of Croniades pieria auraria. NCBI lineage: Eukaryota > Metazoa > Arthropoda > Insecta > Lepidoptera > Hesperiidae > Croniades > Croniades pieria. The sequence continues at coordinate 3,323 of DWJK01005355.1, forward strand.
GAAGAAATAAGTACTATCTAGATAAGGCGTCCCTAGATACTAATTTCGTTAACTAGGCCAAAGGTCTCTTTAACGTTCGAGAATCTTCTCTCTCGAACTTAGCCTCGGCTACATCGGTACACGACTACACGCCACTACACGACAGTGTTTTTATTGATGTGTTCCAGTTAGAAAACTCCTTGCCCACTGAGTCTTCAGGTGTTTAGGTTATTATACATACCACATGATTCATCTAGATATGTAATCGGTACTTATAAATTGTAAAAAATCTGTAGGGTATAATTTTTTATTTATTTAAACGTAAAATCATGCCTGTAATCCCCGAAGGGGTAGGCAAGGAGTGTAGTACACTCCCGCGTTTCACCAGTTACGTTTACGTCGCATGGGATAGATGGTGAGCCTATTTCCTTACACAGGGCACAGTTCCAGACACCGAGTCACCACAAGAAATTCTAAATTATAAAAATCCGATAGTACCCGACCCGGGATTTGAACCCAGGACCTCCCGATCGGCAGTTGCGCTTGCAACCATTCGACTAACGAGGCAGTTTATTTATTTATTATAAAAAAAACTTGGACACGTGTCGTAGGCATTGGGGGGGGGGGGAATATTGTACAGCAAGGTTAAGAGCGGGGGTTTTTCGTGAACTAATCTATGAGTATGTCTAGTAATATGTAAAACTATACACGATAATATGGCCTTTACGGACAACAAAAAGATTTTTTTACCTTAAAACCTCAAGACTGTGCTCAAAAGAAGAAAGACGCTAAGCTAGACTTTTTCTTGATAACATATATGCTTTGAAAAATGGAAAACAATTACTTTCCTCAGTTCGCTTTGAATTAGACATCCTCTGCCCATCGTCACAAATCTAAACCTTAAACGGAACCCTAAATAAATGTTGAAAACTTTCTATTATTTAAGATAAAGTTATTGTCCTAATTCTTTTATAACGAGTTTTCTTAAAGCACTTCGTAGTAATGGATTTTTAGGATAGTATTTTGTTTTGTTCTACATAATATATCCTCTTGTGAAAAAATATAACTGTGTATAAGATTTCAAGTATGACGAATAAAAACTTGAATTAAAGGTGCATAAGCGGTTTAATTAGCAAGCGTAAAGACCAATTGTGAATCATCAGTGTAACAAAACGAAATGAAAAATATCTATTGTGCCTAATAATCGTGTTATCAGATTTCATTAACAAGATAAAAATCGAAGTCTGCAATGAATATAGTTAGTAGTTTTTTAATTTTGATTTCAAAGCATTCCAATATTCGTAGAGGCTGAAATAAAAGGAAGCCGACGTGAAACGTCAAAGTCTAAACAAGAAAAAAAACGCAACATTTCCACAGGACCTTCAATATGTTTAGCTGTTGTTAGTATGCTTTCAATGTTAAACTTTATTACAACTTTTCATAACAAAAAGGACTTAAACTGGAGAACATCGACTTGAACTGGTTAAATTGTATGCACACTCACCTGCATGACATATCGCTACGTAGTCCTTCGGTGTTACGCCGTCTGTTATTCTCCATGTTACATTGAATACTTTCCCTACGAGCGTCCAAGACAATGTCCCTTTCGAAGTACTTGGTACACTATACAAGTCTTCTTTCTCATTTACTTCACTATTCAGACTTTCTTTATTAATTATGGCACTATCAGCAGTATCATCGGACGTGTTGGCACTGGGTTCTATGGCATCGGATGTATCGTCACTGTCTTTCGTCACTGTCTCGACTTTGTCACTGTTCTCGTCACAATCGTTGCCGCCATTTTCATCAATTTTTTCACAGCTGGTACACGCATCGTCATGGTCCACGGACATGACTCTTTACGGGACCGTTTTCATTTTCGCATTAACTATTTCGCAAACCAAAATTGAAAACAAGTTCTACCATTTGTTTTCAGAATATCCGTATTCCCGACTGCATATGATCGTACAAGTGTCTGATTTGAAGACTGAAATAGAAATGCAACCGGCAGTAAGGGAAATGGATGTGTGGGGGGTTGCTACTTTTGAGACACTGACAAAGTCGTGGGCTGAAGCAAGGGGAGGGTGCCGGCGACGTCGCGACGCCAGCCCGGCCGGCGCCCGCCGACCTACTGACGCTTAATATGGACTATTCACTTATGCTCAAGTGCACAAATTTAAAAGGTTTTATTTATAGAAATAATTTATGGTAATGACTTGTTCTATCCGAATACATAACTGTTACAAAATGTCAAGATTAAAATCTGTCTCTATGGTGTTTCGTCTTGTAAATTACGTCAGAATAATTTGCAAAATCATAAACACAACATACAAAATTTAATGTTATTTGACAAATGTGTATGTTAATTAACAAACATGACACATTATAAAATTTTTATAAAATCCCATTGCACTTGCAATATAGAGTCATCTGTTAAAATTTTGCACCCAGCTATGGAGAGAACGTGAATATATTCATTTATGGATTCCCTTGCCTTCTAACACCATCAAAACATATAAAATCTTGAAATCTTGAAACAAGTCACATGTATTGTGAACTCATATATAATTTGATTAATGATTATGATGGATTTCATTTTAATATATTACATTAAAACATCATAAACTGAAAGGAATAACATACACTTGCTTATACTAACTATCAATGTTATTGAAGCATTAGAGTTACAATGCATAAAAACTGCATATAGATTATGATAGGATAATATTAACTTGTCCTGCTGATTTATGACTTGTAATGATGTATGCAGTTAGACATGGAAGGTCAACTCAGCATGGGTGTATTATGGGGGCTAGCTTTCCGATCCATTGAACTAAAACTGGATTCCATGGATATCTTATAAACTATGAAAAAAAAAAGATTTAGATGGAATATTAATTTACTTCGTTTCTAAGTAATTCTATATATGACTGTTACATAATTAGAATTTAAAAAATTCAGCCTGTTTTTTTTTTATTTGTCAGCTGAATGAACCTATTCAATTTCAGCTAATTGTAAGTCTTATGGTTATATTTAATTTACAATTGTCTTCTTCATGTCATGAATCCATGTAGATTTTAAAGTTAATTTTAAATGAATATTTTTCACAAGTTCAATTAAATTTTTTTATTTACTCACAATTTAATTATCCAAACACTATAATCTGAACAAATAGTGTGCCATATGGATAACTGCAACTACAAAGTACCAAGTTCAAGGGGAATGTAATAGAAGCCATGTTAACGTTAAAACACTATTTATAGTATGCTATTGAATGTATTAAACATATATAAAATGTTGAAGACCTTGTATAAATAAAAGTTGTATTTATAAGACTTAACTGATTTTATAATGGTTTTTTGTTATAATAATATATTTTTTGTCCCTATAAAAAACATTATGTAAATTATATGAACTAAAACAGAAAATAAATTTTGGAAATTTATACCTCATTACCCAGTGATGTAATGTAGGATGATTAAAATAAGAAAAAAACCTTGGCCAATCTCAACACAAATATGGGTTTAAATAAAAATGTGTGTACATACAAAAAAAATTTCGCCAAAACCATATTTCACAACAATAACTGACTGGCAAATTGATTTATTGTTTTTACATTGGCTAGATTGTAGTATAACGAAAAAAAAATTTTAAACAAAAAAAAAAACAATAACACTTCCTATAATAATAAATGCAAAATATCCTTAATAAGCAACGAAAAATTACTAAATTATACAGAAATTTTAATTTTTTTCACCATTATTTACCACGTATTTATTAGAAACGGAAGAGCTGCGGTTAAGACATGTCATAATCAATATTTTTCTGCCAAAAATTGGAAATTATTTTCACCTCAAAACATTTATAAATAAAACCATATGCAAGTCGTAATACTTTGTGAATGCATTTAAAAAAGCGTTACGTACACTCTTTCGCACATTACTCGATGTTTAATCACGAAAAGCACTATTTTATGTCATTTTCTTGTATTTTATTCAAATAATCTTCTGCTTCTCTACGTCCCACTGCAGTACTTGTCGTTCTTGATGTCATTGAGCGAACAGGATGAGCTAAATGCGACCAATAGTAGAAGGGTCTAGTAGTAATAGCGCACGGTGATTGGTTATATTTCTTTCAGAAGATCGACATTTTACTGCATAAAAATTTATGAACTTGACATTAGATGCAAACCTGACATTGACATATTAACGTTCAGAAACCATAAACAACACGCTGAATTAAAACGTGGTAATGTATTCTGTAGTTCAAAATGCCAAATCAATATATTTTGCTTAATACTCATATGTGTACATTAGAATATATGTACAAATAAAGGAAGGAGTAACTTTTCCTCTAAAATTTTTGGATTTACGTAATCTGTGAGTATACACAACCGATTACAAACGTTTTATATCGTTTCAAATGTCATACTTTAGATACAGGTCAAACCAAATTACGAAACTCATATTATATTCGCTTTTTGGTTCTGTCTGTTAAGCCAAATTCATCTAAATTTTATGGCAAAGCACCATTAAGGTTTTATAATGACTTCTATACCGTCCGATTCCGAATCCAATGTTAGCGGTTTCATACGCTATAGCGACAAAAACTTTAAACACTTGTACACATCAATGATAGAGGTAAGTAAAATCGACATAATGAAGTATCGCGTTAAAAATATGATTTTTAAATAAAAACTTGCATATCAAATGTTTCAATCACTTCAAAATTTCAATATAATGTACTTATCTCTTTTGATACATTTCTTATATAAATTTTTTAGAACATGGAAATTATCAACCAAGATCTGCTGCAAATAGAGAAGAATGTTAAAAACATTGCACAGCAGGCTGGTCCCTTGGAAAATCAATTAAATGCACTATTGCAGACATTACCCAAACAAAACATAGGTGTGCCCATGGAGTTGGAGTGAAATCATGCTAAAATTTCCTGCTCTAGTACTCTATGGTTGATGGCAAAATTGGCACTATTGGATGGTAAACTACCAGCACTAGCTTGGTAATGAAGAGATTAATATATGATCTTAGTGCTGGTGTCACAAACAATAATTATACTTCCATGCCATTATTGGTCCATCATGTAATAAAGCTACTAGATATTATCATAAATATATTTATTGTTATCATTATATTAAGTTGAAAAGAATTCTTGTTGATCAGAATTATTAAATTTTGTATAACCGTTGCTTTCATGTGTTAATCTATGTATTATGAAGTGTGCACTGTGTTATTGTTAGTGTAAATAACAATAAATACTCCCTTATATTTGTTTATACTGAGAAATTGTTTCATTTTATATTTGGGGTTACAGACATGAATTAAAAAGTTAATAGTCTAAACATAACATCATGCCTATAATCCCCGAAGACATAGGCACAGTAGTGTAGTAAACTCCCACGTTTGGCAATTAAGATCGAGCTCAGTGGCGTGCCATTGGAGAGGCCTATGTCCAGCAGTGGACGGGAGCAGGCTGATGATGATGATGATGATGATGATTGGCAATTTACGTTCAAGTCCCATGGAATCGATGGTGAGCCTATTGCCATACACTGGGCACTAATCTGATCAGTACTAGAAATTCAAATTAGAAAAATCCAATAGTACCCGACCCAGGACCTCGACTAACGAAGCGGTAATTTGAAAACAAGACCTTGTGACAATAGTCTAACTAATAATTAATTAATTGACTTGTTAAGAAATTCAAAATTGGATTTGAAAGGACTGACTACATCTAAAGTGTAATTGAGCACATACATACATTTATTGATATTGCTTCTAGGAACATAGCTTAGTGACAACATCTGGCTGATTCAGGGTTGAAACACATGAGTGAATAATGTTCTTGTTTATTCGAAAATGGAATATACTTGAATTTAAGGCAAGTGTATTATAAAGGAGTTAAAGAGAAGATAAATCAGGATTTACCTTGATGTGGGTGAATTTGAATGAATTGAATATGGTATTCATTTTCAATATGTATTATTTTCTGGTTTTGTTTTTCATAGTTATAGCTGTGTTATCCTTCACAGTTACACAAATGTTACATAATTTTATTTTTTCATTTTTTAGGCTTTATTTCTGATAATAAAGGGTTGACTTTTCAATTCAAAGTGGCGTTAAATTACTACCTACTGCTTCCTTAAAAAAACTGTGTCCCAATATTTTCATCAAAAAAGCAATTGTTAATAAAAATAATTAAACAATACATTGAAAAATATAAGTGGAAAAGTCACAGTTAAAAATTGTCATTACAATAAAAGACATTTCTAACAATTAAGTTCAGTGTGCATCATTTTCAATATCTATTTCTACATGAGTTCATTTTCTTTCCAAGGTTTTGCTAACTACCAAACCATAGATAATGTAGGTGATACGTAATTTTTTTTTTAAATGACATAATTTTCAAATTTTGACTTTTTGTACAATATCTAAATTTGCTACTGATTGAAATTATACATAATTAAATCGTTTTTTATTTATTATTTACACTAAAATATGACGATTACTACCCGTGCAAAATCTCCTACGAGAGCTGAAGCGATCGCAAAAGCTCTTAAACCGGGACCGGTTTTCAATACGGGTGTTTTATTAGGTACGATAGTCAGTAATTAAATTGAATAAAAAATTATAATTTTCCTTTTTTGCTGACTAATACTTAATGCTATCAAATTGTTTTAATGAATTGAATCTGCCGATGAATCTTATTAACAATAAAAACCATTGTTGATGTTCAATGACACATAAATGTTCAAAAATAAGTTAAAATGAGATCGTTTAGCACATTTAAGAAGCCGCAAGTTAAAACTAGTTTACTTGTACTATAAATATATTGATATTCTTATTAAAACTTATTTTATAATATAGGTAACTGGGTAGAAGATAGGATTGAATGCCCGAAAGGCGGAACTTTTTATTTCCCGCCAAAAGAATCGATTGATTACGAAAAGTTAAAACCTGAGTCACGACAGCCAGACTTTAGGCAAAATAAACTAAATAGCTTGCAGGTATGATATTTTATATATATACATACATACACACAATCTTATGGCTTCACGGCTGAATTAACAATTAAATGCATCAAATATCCGATGCTTAAGTATGACGATAACGAACGCTCACTGCTAACATTTTTGTTATTTAAAAACGTTACATCACATTTGTAATTTCCGAAGGGGTAGGCAAAGGTGTGTAGTACACCCCTATTTTTCAGCAGTTACGTTTAAATCATACATCTAACGCAGACCAGACTCCTAGCACAGACCAGACTCCGAGTCACTACTAGAAATTCTAAATTAGAAAAATCCAGTAGGTAAAAATCCAATCCTTTTCCTGACCCGGATTTGAACTCAGGACCTCCCAATCAGCAGTCACGCTTGCAACCACTCGACCAACGAGGCAGTCTTTGCTATTTGATATAGATTTTTCTCGATGCTGAATATTATTGTGCTTTAGTCTGTTATAAAGACCCCTGAGATATTTACATCCGATCTAATTACGATCTAATACTTCATTTATACGTCGTTCACGTTTGAGTTGTTAGTCCTGAGAGCAAAGTACGGTTGGTACCCATCGTATTTAAATACTTAAATGCCATAGGCGACCTGAAACCTCGTTAGGTCTGTGTATAAATAGCGATATGTGAGTCCTTAAGTAGAGCAAAGAGCCTGTGGCTTCCTTCGAATAGAATGAGTTTTAACTATTACTAACCGCACTCACATTAACTATCTACATATTTGATAAATGTTATTATCAGTTCTATTATTGAACATCTGTTACCATCTAATACTTATACTTTTATTACCAACTGAAAATAAACTTGCAATAAAAGTCCTTTTTTTTGTTTTCGAGGGGAAAACTTCAAAAGGTACCCGGCAGTCTGGGAGAAATAAAGGGTTATGTG
>DWJK01005356.1:0-11221 GCA_018248815.1 Croniades pieria auraria
GGTCGCGTAGACACGTGTCTAAAATCGTATAGAGCTCATGATCTAGTTAAGATTTTTAACGGATACATCGTTCAATGGAAGAGTAGGTAGAAGGACAGGCAGACAATTTACTGAATTTCACATGGGTCATATTTGTGTAAGACTCTTTCTTGGCAGCGCACATAAGCCAAATAAATTAAAAAAAAATATTCTATAAATTGTCTTGTAGGTCAGGTCTTATATAAATTTTGATTGGTCCAGATTATGAGATTTGAAAAAGTTATGCTATAGTCCACAAAAATACTTCTTAGAAAAACGTCACACCATTACTAAGAAAACCTCCGAATCTACTAAATTTTGGAAACAGTATTGCCAGTACGCATTACTCAGCTAACCCTTTTACCCGCAATTTTTAAAATATTTAAATACGATAAGACTTAACAATTTAGCTAAACACGATTAAGACCTAAGTAAAGCATACCCCGGCAGCTCGGTAACACTTTAAAAAATTTTCAATGTTACCCTACCTTCAAGATCTAATTGTGATACCATACCTTCAAGATCTAATTGTGTAAGAACGTCATAGCATTAATGACGAGCAAATTAAATATTTTGCCATCCAATGTTAAATCATTTAAATTCTTTCGAACGAAATATACTTCATACAAAAACGTCAAGATCTTTGTCAACTCATACTGTCTACTACTTAAAAATTACCACCTAACTTTAGTTAGAGAGAGCGGACCTGCAGACAGCGCATCGTAAAATAAAATTCCTCAATAGAGTCATGACGATACTCGTATCCCAACGCTATACCATAAACCAGCCCGTCACAGAAATGCTGCCACAAATGTAAATGTGTAAACAATTTCACGGGAGGCGTAATCTAGATAACTTATAAGTTATCATCACACCCCCGATGCATATCTCATCTGTAACTGTTAATTAACAACTCTTATAATGAGCCACGAAGCGTTACGGCCTTTTTAAATACCACACTTTATAATGATAATGATTAATTAAGGCGCTGCACGATCATACGACTGTAAAATTTACTTGTCAATTACCAATGTGGTGGGTTAGGGCGGTTACGGATGATGGACATCGCATTTAAATATGCTTCCCATCAATGTAGTATGTTAGCGATATTCCATTCGGGGCCGAAACGTGGATTACTTCTATAGTGTTTGAGTGTACATCATGTTTAAGATCATGTTCCACTTGCAATACATGGATTTTAAATTCTAATCGAGAAGGATGTAGGTACTTTAAATTAGTTCTGTCGCGATACCGAAAGAATTCAGACGAACTATGTGTATAACTAATTTGGCATTAGTTTCGAAGCCGTCCAGAAGTCCAGTTCCGTGACTTCGATCCATGCACTGGCTCGAAATATTGATATATGGCTATACTTAATTTTTATAATTATGTTCCTCGGCCGCGGTCCGATCACAAATATTATAGATAATCAAATGTAATTGGTGTGCACTCGTCCTTAGCGCAGTACAAGTTCAGCACCAAATAAGTTATTAACCTATGATCCCATTGTTCCAGCGCTGACGCTTAATGACCGAGAAGACACACGCGCGGCCATTTGTGTCCAACTAGCGGATTTAGATGTTAATGAATATAATCTTAAGTAGATTTATTTTGAAACACGACACTAGTTGCTCGATGTTTTAAACCGCATTTTATATTATTATTTCGACATTTGTGGCTATAGGAGGTATTTTATTGTTAATTAATTCGTTTTATTTTGGCACTCCAAGCGATATTTTACAATTTACACGCGAATGAAGTGACACGAAGCGACTGATATTCAATGTCATACTGTAATTTGTGAAAAATTTACATTACTACACAAATTGGTGGATTTTTACGTGAAACAAGTATTGTATATAATTATACAGGATTAATTAACAGTTTCGTGAAATACACTAATTGTACATATGTTCACGCCAAGTCCCTTACGGGGTAAGTAAAGAGCACGAAGTGCCAAATATCTCTAAATTATAAACTAATAATTGTAGGTAGGTGATAAGCTTTATTTAGTGTTAAATTACAATATTTGTCGTACAATTGTTATAAACAATAGTGGATAATAATAAGTAAATAAAGCTTAATCATAGATTTTACAATTCTCATCGTAATTAATTAGACTATACGTGTATCTAGGTAGCTCTAGTTTTGTGATAAACCGGTTTTATTGACATTAAGGATTATATCAATGCGGGATGTCACCACGAACTTCATTTGATACGTAAGAAAAATTATCTTTCAGCTAACGAGGCGATGTAAAAGAACAGAAACTTACTTCGACAGCGTTATATAAGGCTAAGGTCTACAAAATATATTTTTCTGTCATTAAAACTTGCCAGACTTTAGGAATTTTGTTCACTAATCAACTACGATACAGAAATCTCTGAATGAATAAAATATTTTAGTTTGCGAGAAATACAATTCCCAAGCAATAAATAAAAAAAAAGTGTCATTGATATCTTAAGAATTGAGCTAAATTAATTGTTAAGAAAAGGAAGGCTTGCATTAGCTATCCTAGAAGTGAAATTTAAATAATGTTTTCTATTGAACACATACGATTTTGAAGGGATAAATGTATTTGTACCTACTTATTCTATTAACTAGGGGACTTTGTAAAATAAGGGCAGGTTAAGAATACTTTTAATCATCATCATCGTCATCAACGGCCTGCTCCCTTCCACTGTTGGACATAGGCCGCTCCAATGGTACGCCACTGAGCTCGATCTTCAGCTCTTCTCATCCAACCACTGCCAGCCCCTTTGCGTATGTCGTCACTCCACCTGGCTGGAGGGCGTCCCACGCTACGTTTGCCAAGTCGCGATTTCCATTCCAGAACATGTCTGCTCCAGCCGCTATCGGTTCTATACTTTAAATAGTTAATCAAAAGAGCAAAATACTGAACTAGAAAAGCCAACACAGTCTGTAAGGATCAAAGTAGGCAGAATTGTAATACCCGGTTACCTCTATAAGACATGCGCGCGAAATTAGGTATTTATATCAGGCACCTGTTGTTTCTGTGGCGATTCTGTCATAAAATGAGTAAAATAGAAGAAAAACTGCGAGATAAGGTTGAGTAGTTGACTAGAACGATATCGATAATGGGTAATAAGTAACATCAATTTGCATGTAGCTGACGTTAAGGGAATGGACAGATGTGCGGACAGATATATCGTTTCATACGTAACATGTTCTGTGTATATACATATATTCATAATATTATGAGGAGAATATTTAATATTATCATTTTTTTACATTGTCATGCCAAGTTTCTTATGGGGTCGGCAGAGATCATAAAACGCCAAATATACCTATCCTTACAGACGCAATGTGCACCTTTTATATTCACCGCTTTTCTTTCTTCTACCTATTCTTCTACCTATCTCATGCTATAATATCTGACCTATTTAGTTAAGATATGTAGATGAGTATTGGTCTCCTTCGATACTTGCAACGATTTGCATTGTATCTTTGGAATTATATGTAACATCTATTTTGTCTGAATTTCATCATGATGAAGGCAGCAATAGACTCTTGTCCATGATTTGATTGCAAGAGAGTACTGTTTCAATTCTGCGTTGCCAATCAGTCGAAGAGAAAAGCCTTTAATATATTATGTTCATAACCCTAGCAGTAGTTTCTGGTCTTTTTGGGTGCATCATCATCGTCTCACTCTATCTATCTATCTACTTCTATCATTCGCTGCAGGATACGAATTTCGACTAATTATGGGAAGTTTTTTTTTGTTGTCAGTTCGCTAAGGACTTCTAAAGTTAAGTAATACTACTTATTTCTGTTCAGTTTAGATATTCATGCTGTTTCAGAATAGTTTTGGTTTCAATCTAAAAGTAAACGCGACAAATTTAAATAGTGATTTATCGTTAGTTTCAGGACCTATTTAATAAGAACATTGTCACAATGCTGACTCATCAGCCACGCGTTTTAATTTCCCAGTATTATAACTGCCTAAACAAACACACGATATTTCGTTTTATACGTCTATCTAGGTATAAAATTATGTTTTGATTGTATTGTGCCTGTGCATGAACAGCATAAGAACAAAATGTAAAGTAGAAGATCTAATATTCCTGATAGAATGCTTAAGAAATCTAACGTGTTTCCTTTTATTTCGTAAACCTCGTGACCTTACTAATGTGTGTTTTAGAAATATATGAGGTGTGATGGGGGAAAATTTAATTTGTTATGTTCATAACTGACAAGACAATAAATTTAAGTATCACAAATTCGTCATCGTCTGCCTGGTTCAACCCATTGTTGAAAATAGAGTTCTCCAATAGCACGCGCTGAGCTCGATTTCCAGCTCTTCGTTTCCAGCACAGCCGGCCACTTTGCTACTTTAATATAAAGTTGTAACGTACTACAGTTATAAAATGAAATAAATAGTGCAAACGGCGTCGCGAGCGAAAAGCTAGTTAATGAGAAGTAGTTATTGTTGGCGTATTCCGAAGTACGTTTTAATGTAGATAAGTTAATTTAGGTCATTATTATAACTGATACATAATAAAATTAGTATCTGAATACACGTTCCAGTTTTTTTCTGCCTTTTTCATGTTAACCCAAGGACTGGTTTGACCGTGATATAGATAAATTTGTGTTTAATTCATATTTTTTCTGCTATAATACGACTCGACTCACATTAACAAATATGTTTTCGAGTTATATTCACATTTTGAGAATATTTTTTAATTTTGTAAATTTTTGTATATAAGTTATTTATATATTATACATTCGTTTTTTAAGTAATTATTGAGAATTGTGGAAAAATAAAAAATTTGGTCTTTTTTGTCCGTTTATATTTTTGTAAGTACGAGTATTTCGCATTTACTTTTATCTTAATCTTAACTTAATATCTCATGTAACCTTCACAACTATATAAATATACATATAGAGGGCTTAAGAAATTGTGAATTTTACGATTTGATACTATTTCTACATCGAGTGTTCAGTGTAACGGTTGGAACAAGACTAAACTAAATGTTACAACACCTTCACGTTGGTATCTTTTAAGTGCTGCCATCTGTTACGAAGTCTTGATAACATCGACTTTATAATATTGATCACATCTATAATTTTTGCTATATTCTGTGTTATCGATATTTTGTGTCGAAGGCCTTTCATAAATTAAATACCCTTAATTGATTGCACACATTTAATTACTCGCATACATTACATCGTCTCTCACGTCTAGTTGCCTATCAGACAAGTCATTAAGCTTGTTCGATATACACTTATAGCAATATTACTCGATATTTCTATGAGTTTTTAATTTATACAAGTGCATATGATAGTTGATAATTCAGTTGCAATTGATATTGCCTGCTGAAGCTCTGTTCGCTTTAGTAATTTTCGTAATATTGCTGGTGAGAGGCGTTAATGGGCGTTCCTATTAATGAATATGACGCAGTAACAAGTTTATTTACAGAGATGTGGTGTACAGTTTTACATTAAAATATTTTTTTTTGACAACTCTAAGAAGAGAAGCTTTGCAGAAAGAGTTTTAATACGTCAAGCGAACGACAAAAATGGGGTTTCTCAAGGGCGAATTATGTTAGCGATTGACTAAAACGTGATGATCGGAATGATGATGGTAACATACTTATTTCATTATTTAACTAATATCAATTCCTGTCTCCGGCCGTGATCGTAATTCATAACTTTAAATTGTTATGTGATCCTTGAAATACCGCACAATTTTAGTATAATTATCGATTTGCGAATTTAATATAAATAAAACAAAAAAAAATGTTCTCGACATTCTCCTTGTTATCTTATGTTTATCAAGCTGTTTCCAAGTCAAAAGGTTAAAATGGTTGAGGTGACATAAAGATAGACAGGAATTTACTTAAGAAAATTGATGTTAAACAAAAACAGATGATGGATGCGACAAGCCGAGGACAGAGCGTGATGACGCTCATTGGGGGAGGCCTATGTTCAGCAATGGACTGAGATAGGCTGATGATGATGATGATGATGATGATGAAAAACAGGGATAAGTTTCAAAGCCTGACATACGAGTATAAATCAATTTGTCCGTAATAATTCACTCTGGTATAAATATTCTTGTGAATATTTAAAATGCATGGACATGCATATATCATTACAGATTTATTATATTTTATGAATGAGAGAAGATGAAACGAATTTTAACACATAAAAGAAATTTAAACATGCTGTGCTATCATCACTGTCATCAACCCTAATATCGTCCAACATGTTGGCCAAGTGCTGATGGGTAAATGGCACTTAGTTTAGAGCAATTGGTGTAGAGCTTGATAATCTGCAGTTTTCCTCACGAGGTTTTTTTTCAGCGTTCCAACGAATGATATTTACGTAACCCTTGTATGCATATAATTTTGCAAAGAAAGCGGGGTGCGCCAGGATTTTAACCCAAAACTATGCGAGTGAGAGGCTGAATTCTAACCACTAGACTACTGTTGCTTATGGTAGATATGGTAATTAGATTTTTCTGTAAATCTCTTATATTGAACTAAACCGTAAAAAAAAACAATAAACGTATATGTGCTAATTGACCGGTATGTTGTAAAATTCCCTCGATATATTCTGAAATGGCTTCCAGAAAGGATACGGAATTCCAAGCTACATGTTTCTAGTACGAAATGAAAGTTGTTTATAAAATATGTAATTCATTAAAATATATAAACATTTAATAGGAGAAAAGTAAAAGAATTTATATTTAGTTCGAAGAATTACCACCAGCAGATGCATATAACTAGAATGCAGAGGAGGGAAATATGTTTTAGATTGCATCATTAGTGCCTACATTTCTTTATAGAAATAGCTCGGGTAATCTTCGAAAATATAACTGCATTTATTCCGAGTGTTTCTCGATACATGGTTTCAATTAATTAAAATTAACTATCGCGACGATAAATTAAATTAATCCACCGCTATCGCCGAGGATTGGACAGCCATATCGAGGCGTCAAACGATAACTTATTGCTGGTCTAGACTTGTTCCGATCGCGAGATAAACTGGCACCTGCTTTGGCTAATGCTTTGTTCAATGCTAAGCAGAATCCGCGGGTTCATTTTCACTTAAGAGTTGATCATTTGGGATATACCTCATGTCTGTTTACATACATGATTTCATTTTAATTATTGATATATTTAAAAAATATATTAAACAAGCGTATCCCTATTTATGTTTATAATTTTTTGTCAGTTTTTAATGAATAGTAAGTACTCTTAGAAATGATTTTGTATTGATAATGTTGATCAGAGGTAATTTAGTTTCCATCTTTGCAAATCTGTGCTTGATCAGCTTTCTCGAGTATGCTGTACGGCTCCGCGTTTTTGCGTGACCAGAAAGAGTTGCAACCAATTGTGATAAGTAGGAGTTGAAAAAGAGTATCTGATATTGTTTTTTTTTTTAATATAAAATAAGTGACTAAAAAATTTGTTACTTGTTTTTATTATTGAGTTAAATATCGTCATGTGGCTAAACAGAATAGTTGCAACATGACTAACTGCACACCTTAGAATTTATAAAAAAAAAAATATTCTAAGGTGTGTGAAGTTTACCAATCCGCACTTGGCCAGCGTGGCAGACGCGTGGCAGGGCCTTACCCCTCTCAATATGAGAAGAGACCCATATTCCAACAGTGGAATGACAAATGGGTCGATTATAATTTTTTTTATTATTATGACTAACATGTGCAAGCAATTTGTTTCGTTTATTTAAAAAGTTGGTACATTTTATGTAATCCGCTCTTTCACATTATTCTCGCTGCATTGACTAGAGCTTAAGGGTTTTAAAAGAACTAAGTTTTACACTTTAAAAAGTAACTAAACAAATTTATTGAACGACCATCGGCAAGAAAGTTAACGTTGAAACCAGTTAAGTGTTTAGTTAAAAAGTTAGTTTGTATTGACTATTTATATTTACGTTTTAATAAACATTCTAACCTATTTAAGATTCTATTTCCGTCGCTACGCAATAATGATTGTATTGGTATGTCTAGGTACGTAAGGTGGGGTGGGCAGACAAACAACTACATAAAGTGTCCTACGTTAGTGCTCTGGAGGAGAAATGCAACAATGATTAGTCTCAGCTTTGTTTAATTTCAGATTGGAACAGACGGCTTTGAAAAACATGATAAGCAAAACCGTGGAAGAAGCGTAGAGCGACGCTTCAGAAGAGCAGTCCAGCAGTGGACTGATATCGGCTGATGAAGCAAGCAGATAGCCTTCTAAAAAATAGAACTAACAATATTCATAGGAAATACTAAATTAAACAAATATATACCTAGTAGTGTTCTATAAAGGTCTTAGTGATATTATTCTCGAGACGATAATGCAGAGATTTGAGATATGCATTTTCCAAATAAGACATTACGACTTATAAATCTTGGACTTTTATATGTATATGTATGTATTCAGTCTGACACATAAACCACTAATAAAAACTCTGAATAAAATACAAAAATAAAGCTACCCATCATCAGCATGTTAAAGTATACTGCACAGGCTTTCCCCGAGGGGCTTTGTTCATAATTTTCACGTTGGGCATGCGGGTTGGTGATCACGGAGCAAGACTTCATGCATGGTCTACGCTGCTGTCGTTCAGCGACTAGGCCATATAGCCGTGCCTACGTAGCGCTATACTGCAATGTGCTACCTTATCAAATATTATTTTATTCATAAATTCAAATATGGAGTATGAAGTGTAAGCTGCTTTTGTGACGTACAAATATTATATGAAATAATATATGTATATACCTTCTATGGAACGAAAGGTAAGCCTTCACTGTGTCACTTACCAAACTGTTCAATGTCCATTACTTCCAATCAATAATGAATGAGGCTTAACTCTATCGACATACGAAGATTCAAATGGCGTACGAAATATATTTTAAAATTCCCTTTAAACGCGAACAAGGAAGAAAATGGACTGCAATATGGAATCGTAAATTGTAAAAATAATGCATATATTTACGGTAAACGATATTGGACATTCCCATACCTACTCGTATATCCCGGGATATTGATGCCGCGTCTATAAACAAGGATAAAAGTCATAGCAATAAATGTAAAATGTTCGGTTTGCGAAATTATTGTTCTGGAACTCGTGGAATACAGGAGCGTCTGGTGCATTTTGATCATTCAGTGCACTACTATGTATATCAATCTTGATATATTTTGTAGTGACAGTAATCAGACGGAGTTGTTAAACACATCTTAGTTTTCGCCGTTAAATTATTTCTATACGATGTTTTATTCTATTTTCCATTACTACTTAATAATAAAAAATATTTTGAGTTTCTCGTTTATTTTTATAGGTTTCACAATACGTTGTGGACATCAATACGGCTCTAGCAATTTTCGTCTAAAAACGTTACAAACAAACAAAGAATAAGGAAAATCGTTTCAAACATAACTTAGCAATTTAATTGGAAAAAGAAAAAGTGTAACAAAAATTCGTCAGGACTGCGATATTAAAGATATTTGGTTACCTGTGCTCTGCTTACACCGTAAGGAACCTGATGTAATAATAACTTTGTTTTTTTGATGGCAAAACACAATTTCAAAAGTTGGCTTGACATTTTGTTACCTTTACAAACAATGTGAGTAAGTGAAGATCCTAGGAATTTTCCGTCCGTTCTTTTCACTGTTGAATAAAAGTCACCCACTATGAGTAAGACCTCGACATAAGAATCGCTGGCGACACTACCTCTAAATAGAGTAAGGAAATGTTTGGAGATAGAAGTCTCATGGCTTTATTTTTTTCGACTTAACATAGCTGGAGCTTGATATAAAGCCGATGAATGGACAATGTATAACGTTCCTCAAGTGTAATAGTCTTTAACAATTTATACTGGAATTTGACTTATTACCTTCCTGATAAATGGACATCATTAATATGTTGTGCAGCGTTAAAAATATCATAAATATGTAATTGATAAGATGTGATATAGTACTATTCATATATAACATTATGTATCATCATGCCTGTAATCCCCGATGAGGTAGACAGAGCAGTGTAGTACACTCCCACGTTTCACCAGTTACGTTAACGTCCGATGGAATAGGTGGTGAGCCTATTGTTATACACCGGGCACAGATCCAGACTTCGAGTCACTACTAGCAATTCTAAATTAGAAAAATCCAATAGTACTCGACCCGGGATTTGAACACAGGACATCCAGATCGGCAGTCGCGCTTGCAACAACTCGATCAACGAGGCAGTCAATTAATATAAATACATATACAGCATGTAAAGTATTAATATGCAGTATGTGAATTTTGATACCATTACTTTGTCTTTCTATTAACAAGAGGTGTCAGTGTTCTGTAATTTGCTTACAGGAAATGTTTTATGACTGACTAAAGTTTAAAAAAATGGTAATGATGCAACTGCTAGCCTTTAGTCACGATTCATCCTAATTTGGGGATGCCTGGGGCGTTAACTTCAGCACCTGCGTCAATGTGAGGTTCGTTATCATAATATGAGCGCGGTGAGAGTAACGCCGAACGGAAATTGAAGTTTAAAAGAGTGTCTTCAATCACCTACGTTGGATCTTCGGCTATTTTTGAAAGTATTCGTGTGAATGAAAGTAATAGAACACAATTAAATTACAGTTTCAGGGATCAGCTGATAGCCTAATGGTTTAGGTTCCCACTTCGGGGTCCAAATCCTGTCATGTACCTCTCATTTTGAAATTTTAATGTACCTTTAAGATCGCATAACACTGGCTATAAAAGTACAGGAAAACAAACACCCTTGTATTTGTAACATTCCTTATGATACGAGTGTGAAGTCTGTCAATTGGAATTTGGTCACCGTGGTGGTCAATGGCCATTCAATTTTTTCTTAAGGAAGGAGAACCGTGTTCGACATTCAAATAATAAAACGGTTGTCAGCCCAAATTATTATCTTGTATATGTAATATTATCTTAAAATAGCAGTGATAGTCTAGTGGTTTAGAAAGTCAGCCTGTCACTCCGAGCGTGCTGGGTTCATTACATGGCGCGCACCTCTTTACAACAGTGCGTTTTAGATTTAAATGTCACTTGCTAACGGTGAAGGAAAACATCGTGAGGAAACCGGCACACTCGGGAATTTATAAAAAAAAAATTCTAAGATGTGTGAAGTCTGCCAACCCGCATTTGGCCAGCGTGGCAGACTATGGCCTTAACCCTCTCAATATGAGAGGAGATCCGTATAC
>DWJK01005357.1:0-11219 GCA_018248815.1 Croniades pieria auraria
GGGGTGCTGGGTTCAAATCCATGGCGCGCACCTCTTAACAAAAGTGTGTTTTAAGTTTAAATATCACTTGCTAACGGTTAAGGAAAACATCGTGAGGAAACCTGCACGCCCTAGAAGTTATAAAAAAAAAAATTTCTATGGTGTGTGAAATCCGCCAACCCGCTCTTGGCCAGCGTGGCGGACTACGGCCTTAACCCTCTCAATATAAGAGGAGAACCATATTCCAACAGTGGAATGACAAATGGGTCGATTATTATTATTTTATTATTATTAATACAAACAAATAAATGAATGCAGTATAAAAAGGGCTTAGTGATTGACTATCAAAGTTCCTGCGACTCACCCATTGAAGGTAAAACGTCTTGCCTGGTTTTCCTGGTTTCCGCGGCTGCCCATGGTATAATTTGCCGACATTTGCACTGTTGCGTAGCGGTTTGACGAGGGTGGCAAATGATTTATGCACTTCCGGACTCCCGTACCCTGGTGATATATTTATGTGTATAACAGTACTACCTTTGTATATGAGTTCAGACAAACATGGACATCCAGGTCAAGCAAAAATAATATTTACTAACACATTTGCTCTGTCTTTAAGGTTCAGGCTTCTTCAGACTCACTGAAGATTATCGGTGTCAAAAGAAAGCAGTTTCTCATTAAACTCCTTGGAGTGGAATGCGCTGAACATATTTACAATCTTCAAAAGATCTCTTATTAAGACACTTTTCAGGTAAATATTCATGATTTAAAAAAAAAACATTTAGTTTGGTTATTGGCGTTCAGAAAGAGGGGGATACTGAGTTTACTAAGAGTTAGCGTCTGAACGCTTGGATCTGCGAAATAATTGCTTGTTTCACCCTCATACATCTTCCTCTCTCCGAAATATCCTCATGTCAATAATCAAAGTTTGACCGCAGGCGTTACAGGACCGTTGATAACACTTTTATTACACCTCTTTTGGTGCGCTTTGGATAGAAGATTAACAGGTATTTTAATCGTGGGAGATCCTTCATGTTCAATATAGGAATTCTAGACCTATACCGCGTAAAAGAGATTTGAGTCCAGTAGTGAAGTGAGACTGGCAGATGATGACAACGATGATGATAATGAAATGCGTTCAGCGGGTGATTTTAAATGACTTTAAAAAATGACTCCAATATATAAGATTTATTCTGAAGGAACTACTTAAAAACCCATTCATAAATCAATTAACTTGTAAACCTTAGATCACGTTACATATGACATCGCTATTACGAGAAACCCAATTAATAATGTGACTTTGACGTACCCTTAATTTTTATGATCACGTAAATATTAATCACGTCGTTAATTTCCTCTCCGTCCTTACGATGTCTATAAGCTTGAAATCATAAATCACATTTTAAAAAATGAAGGCCAAACACCTTTCTCTAGCTAAATGTAAGTCGACAATAATATCGACAACGACTTTATAATTTAGCTAAAATAATATCTATCTATCTATCTAGCTAAAATAATATCAGTCTTAGCTAAAATAATATCTGTAATACCTATAGCTGATTGGATATATGTCGATGTTTGTTAACTCGTTTCCAGTTCTCGACTGAATGTCTCGCCTTTTATTTAAAAAATGAATTTAAAAAAAATTCTCAATAAATTTTATTCAAAATAGTAACATGCAGTTTCAAACAAGTTCCAAGAGTCCCTGTACTAGGTTGTAAAACCTGTATTATTGGGTACCCCGCTCATACACAAGTACAAATTATAAAATTTAATAGGGTGTGGGGATGCGTGTGTGCGCGTGTGTTTGCGTGCGTGCGTGTGTATGGGTGCGCGCGTGCGTGCGTGCGCGCGTGCATCATTGCGTGCGTGCTTGCGTACGTGCTTGCCTTACAAACCAGTCGCTTTTATGTCCCCCAGTGTCGGGTTTGACCATTTAACACATGCAACGGACATTTTAGAAAGTTCTGGAACAGCCGCGAACGTATGTTTCTGCAAATGGAAGCGAAACATATCACGTTGTCTATTTAAAGCTCATATTAGCTTGCAGCGCATTTTTTTTCATCCATTGACGTCATCTATTTCTATGTAATACGTAACATATTTCATAGTCGCGATGTACTAGGCTCGGCGACTTTAAACAACTTCGAACCGTCTCTGAAATATTCATTGGCAATTCGCATTACTTAGTGCAATTTTACTTTTCGATTCGGGGCAACAACTTTGCCTTATTCCATTTAGAATTTTGTGCTATATTTATAGCGCAGCAATATCTTTCAAATGTATCGGTTATAAATTAACCGTTGATTATTTTCGTTTACCGCAACGGTTGTAATAAATTTAACCAATATTTGTATAGAACTGAGTTTGGTGTGTCTGCACATATTCACATGATCCCTCCGCATAGTATTTGCGGAATTTTCGAGCGATCTTTTCAGATGATCGGTCAAAGAGAGCCGTACTGAAAAAATATTTACGTCGGTAAAATATCACATAACCGTGTGTTATTGTGCAAAATTCCAAGCGTTCTCACTAAATAAAGGAATATTGAACTGCGGGGCGCTGCCGCTGCACTATTACTCTTCGAACATTAAAAGCGTTTTCATTTTACTCTCTTTTTATTCGATTCTTAACAGCTCACATGCGTCGGTAAACGTACAAAAAATATTTTCTTCCCACTACAATGTTTTCAATATTTTACGTGAATTGATGTTAAATATAGAACCTGTTGTATTGATATTTTATTAACTTGATTATTTAAATCATAATTAAAGAATTTAATATTTTATAATTAGTTACCAACGGCCTCGTTGGACGAGAAGTTGGCAACGCGACTACTGACCAAAAGGTGCAGCTTTGATTCCTACGTCCAGTATTATTAGGTTCTGGATTTGTGGCCACTGTCTGGCAATAGGCTCTCCCAATATTATTCTGGAACATTTTAAGTATAAAAACAAGTGAGCATTTACTTTTCAGCTCTCAGTACTTCATAATTTTCATGGACTCTTCGATCTCTCGCTAGTTTAAAACAGTGCAGAGTAAAAAACGGTTCGTTGTAAAGAATAACAATGGACGAAGTCCACTGAAAACAGCCTACGAAAACACGAAAATAGAGCTAACAGACAAAATTAAAAGAACGGTAAACATTTCACAAGTAACTAGTCGCGCGCAAAAACGCGCAGCCGGCGCCTAGTTGATAATCCAGACACGTTGCACTTACGAACGCTGTCCCCAATTGTTTAGACTCGTGTTACAGCTTATAAATCTCCAGTACTCGCCTCGCCTAGTTCGCACTTCAAAGAATACCGGCCGACGCTGTTTACGAACGCCTCACTTTTATGTACGCCTGGTACTTCTGAGGAGTTTTTAATTGCGAGTGTCTAGTGTAAATGGAGCGATAAAACTAACAAGGTGTGCTTAACGATTATAGGCGGCCAGTTCCACTGGATCAGCTCCGAATTACGAACTTTCTCGGCGCTCTTTGTAGACTCTACTACTTTATGAGTTCCTTGTACTTTTCAAGTGTGAGTTGATCTCTTTCTTATGCTCCCTCCCATCTACTATTTACGGATATACTCACGTACATTTATGCATACTTATAATTGATATTTTAAAAATCAACGTACTCCGTTATGTATTTACCAATCTTTTTTTCCACATTTTATGCAAATTTAAATGCAGTGTTTCAGTTAGAAAAATTAAACCCGCAGTTGACTTCAATTTTCTGTCATTTCGTTTTCAGGTAGAAATCCTCTACTTATAGTCGTCATGGTGTTATTAGATGTATGCAACATCCCATCTGTATATCCCTGAAGAGATAGGCCGAGGAGTGTAGTACACTCCCACGTTTCACCAGTTACGTCTTACGTGCTATGGAATAGATTGTGAATCTATTGCCATACACCGGACACGAATCCAGACAACGAGTGACTATCAGAAACTTCTGCTAGAAAATCCTAGTTAAAAAAATCAACAGTCCCGACCCGGGATCCGAACCCAGTGCTTCACAATCAGCAGTCGCCCTTTACAACCAATCGACCAACGAGACAGTCAAAGGTGACAATCCACACGGGTATAAAAAGCCTATAAAGCGTAGATTAATTTAAAAGCATAAAGTACAATAACACATATTAGTGAACACAAGACATGTAGAGTTCAGGTAGAGCAATGTAGAGCGGCGTGTGCTCACGTCCACACAAGCAGTGTGGAGCGTTTCATGAACTTCTCTGGAACCACACTAAATGTGTAATGAGAATTAAAATAAATAAAAAGTTGTTGCGACACGAGCGGGTTCCCGAGGGACACATAAGTTTACTAGAGCGGGACGGCGACATGGATCCAGGAAGCCACCTGGAGGTTCTACAGCTTTAATGTTCAATTAAATGTTTTTCTATAATTCTAATAAAATTGCTACATGTACATAATTTTTTTTAAAATTATCCATAGTATTATTATTGTATTAAAGAAAAAACAAAAGACCCTCACCTACTTCGTTATTAATAATTAAAATGTATAAAAACAGAAACTAGACTTTTTCGAACACTAATTTAACAGTTAACATGACAGTTAATATTGTCCTAAATTTCAAATGTCCTAAATTTGCCCTCAGTACGGTGGAAATGATTAGAGTATACAATTATTTGGTATTTTAGAGGGGCTAGCGTATTTAGCACTGATCTCAGTAACTAAAATAATAATAATAATAAATATGTCCACACATGGCCTGTTCCAAACTAGGCGTCACGACAGTCTATATGCTGATCAACAGATAAATGATAAATTATACAGTAATTCTTACTTACACAATTACTATTTTCTCTTTTTTTACTCCCAGACAGAGAACATATCGACCTATCCGTAGAAAAAAGTTCCATAAGAACATGTGACCAACACACTTTTTCTTTTTTTTTTCAGACTGTTTAGGCCTATATTTTATGGTAGGGAAACAAAAGTTTAATTTTTTTTTTTATTTATTTAAATTTTTGTTTCACTGCCATAAAATATAGATCTGAATAGTCTAAAAAATAAAGAAAAAGTTTGTTGGTCACATGTTCTTAAGGAACTTTATTCTACGGATAGGTCCGATATAAGTGCGTAACACAGCGTACAACAGAGATGTGAGTGAACAGATTTATGTCAAAACGATTTGCTTATAGGGGGACCAATATGAAATATCTTTTGATAGAGTACCACATATAAAAACAGTTTTATTTTAACAGCAGTAGCAGCCTAGTGGTTTAGAATTTAGCCTCGCATTCCGGATGTCCTGATTTCGAATCCTGGCGCCAACCTGCGTGGAAAAAGAGTGCGTTTTACGCATAAATATAACTTGTAGCGGTGAAGATAAACATCGTGTTTAAATCTACACACCCTGGAGTTCTTCATAGTATTCTCTTAAGTGCGTGAAATTTGCGAACCCGCATTTAAGAAACGGTAGACTGAACCTGACCCTTCGTATTATGAAATTAGATTAGTCTTCATGAGAAATTGAAAAATTTCCTTACGACATTGAAGTTGTATCTTCACATATGTATGTATTCGTGTGTAACAGCGGAAGGATAAAAGAACTGATGATGATTATTTAATTCTTTTGAAGATCGCTGGCAGGTTCGTTGGCATGGAATACATAGGTACTTATAACTGATAACATAATTGATATATTTATATCGTAGGTGTAGTCGTTACAACACACAAACAAACTTATGTTTACATATTTATTTATGTAATAATCTGGTAGAAATTCATTCTGTATGCCAGTTGTTCTCTTCATATTTCTATGGTGCTTTGTCAAAAAAAGATTAAAATCTGGGACCGCGAAGCGTGAGGTTTCGTAGAAGTCCTGTTAGAAATTATAAGCACAATTCAATTGACAATGACTGCTATTTAACTCTGAATGTGTGACAGATTTTAAAAAAAGACAGTTTTTTATATGTAACGAATCATCGATCGGATCGAGCTCAGTGGCGTGCTATTGGAGAGGCCTATGTCCAGCAGTGGACGGAAATAAGCTGACAATGATGATGATGATAAACGAATCATTTTAATGACAATGTATTGAGGAAAATCTTTGAAATGCTCCAGTTTATTCTCAGCGAAAGGCCGTTGAACAAATGTGAGACAAAAAATCAAATGCAAGCGACTTCTCTTTTCACAGGTACCTTAGTAATGTTTCGATTTCTAATCAAATATATTGACATCTATTGTTGGCTGACAACATCGTGAATTATTGAGTATTTTAATATAAAAAGTTTTTAAAAATTCAATAATTGTGGTACTGGCCTTTCGAGTGGTTCGGAAATGTCACATGATGGATAGCATTTAGAATTACCTTATCTTCGCAATTCCACACAGAGAATTGAGAAAAGGGCTCCGGTAAGACTCACGCCTAATAACGAAACATTTCAATCAGCGGAGGCATGGGCATGCCGACAAGGGGTAGGTAGAGCGTTCGATAGAAACGATCATTCCAACACTATCTCCACGTGATGACTTCGTGATTACCATTAGCTTGAAATTGCTAATCTTTAAGTTTAAAACATTAACCTTTAATGAACTCAATTAAACCCGCATTTTCCAAGCCATTGACATTTTTAAAAGAACTGTTATGTCTAATTTCTCAGTACAACAAAGCAGTGTCAGCGTCATTATCATCATCAGCCTGCTCCCGTCCACTGCTGGACATAGGCTTCTCCAATAGCACGCCACTGAGCTCGATCGTCAGCTCGTCGCATCGAACTGCTGCCAGCCACTTTGCTTATATCGTCACTCCACCTAGCTGGAGGGCGTCCTACGCTACGCTTGCCAAAGCAGTATATTAACATGTATTCTAGAATAAATTTATTTTAAACTGAAACATCGTCATCGTTATATCAGAAAAACATATCTACACGTTAAGTAACATTGTATGGAATACATAAGAATGACTTTGTGCAAAGATTTAAAAATACAGAATAGTTCAGTAAAAATCATCTAAAGTTGTTAACTGAAACGTCATATGTATAAAGGAATCCGGAGTTTGGAAATTAGTTTCAGTTGGTCCATGTGTTTAGTGGTTAGTAAAACTGAAGTTTGATGAAGGATTTTGGGTTCGATTAGCACTCAGGACAAATATTTCTGTGATAAGCGCAATTTTTTTTTCCGTCTTGCATACATATACATATATTTATTTTATTTAATGTCCAGTTAGTTGCGCAGACTACTTAGTTTCCAATTAAATGGGTATGTATTGAGATGTCCCAAAACATAGGAGTATATCACGACTGTTATCCTCGAAAAGGTAGGCGAAATAGTGTAATACGAGGCCACTCCCGCGCTTCGCTACTTATGTTGACGTTCCACTATGAAATAGCTGGTGAGCCTATTGCCGTAGACCTGGCGCAAATCCAGACTCGCATCTACTACTAGAAACTTCAAGATATAAGTCAATAGTACCCGACCCGCGAATGGAACCCAGCATATGTCGATTCGTTGTCGCGCTTGCAACCATTCGACCAACAAGGCGGTTATTTAGAACTTGAAAAATCTATTTTAACACGAATATATGTCATAAAGCATTTAATTTATAACAATGCATAATGCACAATTAAAAGTGACAGTGTCCCTACACACGACCGTATCTGAACAGCGAGCGCACGGCCGCGACTCGTGACGCGGCCGCGCTGCTCCTCGCTGATAACGCTCACATGTACATTAGATATGTCTATTGTTATATCATCAGGCCAGACCCGCGGGTTGGGCAGAGAGCAGCAAGTGCCAAATATCTCTATCCTTACAGATCTGACATTAGTTATTATGTATAGTCATTTATATTTCTATGGATGCTTGTCTATTTTCAGCGACCGATGCGAATAACAGGCTGGTAAATTGAACCGTCAATTAAATAAACCATTTAGTTTTTAAATTAAGGTTTTTAAATAAAGTTACCGTGTAGAGTTTGTGCCTGCATTGATAAGGACTGTGTATATGTGTGCATCTGCGACTGTATGTATACATATGTATGTGTAAGCGTCTGCGCGTGAATGTATGTACATTAGATACTTTTGTCATTTAATTGTTTAGTTAAGTATAATGAATGCTATCTAAATTGGCGTTTAAGAAACACTCGAACTCAATTGTGGAACGTTCGTGTTTGGATGTTAAAAAGACTTTTTAATGTTAAAGTATTAACTAAAGACAGCTAAAGTCTGTTTGAATAATTTTAATTGGCATTTTTAAAAATAGTTGTCAAAATTGTTAGTATTATATCATCCCGCTTGGGTCTTTACTATATAGGCACAGAACACCAAGTGCGAAATATCTTCATTCTTACGAACCTGCCGTGTTTCTAAATTCGTCACCCTGTTCATACACGAACGTTGGTTTCGGGGAATTCTGACCCTCATGAGTACATACTTTTATTGGGACAAGATAAGTCGGTGTTGATGTTCCTCGACACCCCATCTATCTATAAGCATGGATTGATGTTTACTGTTGTTATTTAAAAATATCAAAGTATCAGACAATTGGCGAGTTATTGGAATGGGACACGTCAATCGGACGCGACAGGTGTGGATCACTGATAACAGCGCGTGTCCGGACACAGCCAGCTGTTCTGTTAGCTGTCGTGTATTTTGCTATTCGTGTGCACTGTAGAAATATCGCTTTACGGCTCTTGTGTTCCACTGTCGCAACAGGTACGCAATTTTTACACCACGCTGGAACGGGTTTTGAACTGAATTTCACAGTTCCCATCAATATTTGTGTGGTCGACAAAATAATTCCAGTCCCATATTCCTTTGTTAACTTCCAAAAATATTACTTGCTCCTACTTACAGATGTACGTACCTTTAGTATTTTTTGACTGTAAAAAAAATTACCTGAAATAATATTTACCATTTCACATTTTTTTTATTACCGTTTATTCGTAAACTGTCAGTTTTTCTAACCTATTACTTGGACTTCAGTATCATTCATTTCATAATCTTCATCTCATAATTTTAATATATTAATTATAAGGAAATCTCAAAACTCTTTTAGCAAATAACAATAATTATACATATATCGATCTATGTATATCCATTTACTGGTAAATTTTTAATATTTCCAGAAATGATTCCATGACTTCCCTAAACGTTGGAAACAAATAAAATTCATAACAATGCACTGGACCCAAATTTTAACTGTGATATATAGAAAAACATTTTACCAAAAACTGAAGTTCATATCCACCTTATGAATGACATCAATTATTCGACTCTATCTCCTAATGTAGAGTCATCTCGGTTAATATTTTCTGTACGTAACTTGGTAATACGATATTTTGTTTTGATAAATCCATTTCTCGTTAAACATATTGTTATTGAACAAAACAATAGACTTCATATAAAATTGAAACACATTTAGTTGGGTCAAATGACAGCGCGCATGACGATAAAGGCTCCCGCGATAATCTCAACAGGTGCATGGATTAAATGCCTCCGCAAAATTGCCTGGCTTTACGCGACAAGTGAAAGTACACATGTATGGCCCAAACCATTTAAATTTTATCACATGTTATTATAAAAAAAATTGTAATACACAAAATTATTATTATATCTTAACGACCGGTTCCATACGGGGTAGGCAGAGATTATAGAGTACCAAGTATGTTTATCCTTTCAGACTTCACATGTTTCTTTTGCATTTATTGCTCTCTTCACGCCGATGTCTGAAACTTCTAACTCTCTCATCAGCCAACCAGCCATCATAACATAAAAAATATTTAAATTAAATAGTTTTAATATCTTACCTTCAGAATATAAAATATATCTGTGACGCTAGTTATATTTGTCACTCTGTGCTCCATGCCTATTCCGTAAGGGATCCGGCGTGATGATATAACAATGGTAATATCTTAGCTTTGATCTAAGTATTTACCTCAAACATGGTACTAATTGATTTAATTGATAATGTCAATACAATTTATATTTTATTTAAAACAGGTCACACTGCTTTAGTCGTGCAAGCAAAGGGCATAGCTGTGAGATTCAGTTGATTTCCAACTATGACTTAATCTAGGTAAATATTACTGCAGAATTCTTTGAACATTTGTAGATTTCTGTAACAACCCGAACTTGGCCAGCGCGGTACACTGCGGTCTTAACCGTTCTCATTCTGACGTCAGCCGCAGCAAACGTATGCGAGTTGGATTAATAGGTACCGTCACTTAATGCTGTATCCAAAATGTTAACTGTGAAGAACTATTGTTCTTACTATACAAAACCTGTAAATAGTGACATTTCTAAAGAGAATGCTGCATTGTGTACATACAGTTGAAACAAGCGTAGGTAACTTACTTCTATTCAACCAATACTTCAAGTTTCTCAACATATTGCCGTCGTAAATAGTCAAAACCACATCAATATACGGCTTACAATAAAAAAAAACGTAATCCCACGCTGTAATCCACGAAGGGTAGGCAGAGAAGTGTAGTACACTCAAACGTTTGACCACGTTACGTTAAGTCCCATGAAATAGATGGTGAGCCTATTGCCATACACCGGACACTGATCCAAACTCCGAGTCACTACTAGAAATTCTAAATTAGTATTCAATAGTACCCGATCCGGTATTCGAACCCAGGACCTCCCGATCGGCAGTCGCGCTCGCAACCACTGGACCAACGAAGTAGTCAAAGTTTTCTTTCATCAAATTATATATTTCCTTACAATTCGACCTGCCCGTAGAATAAAGTTCCATAAGAACATGTGACCAACAAACTTTTCTTTATTTTTTAGACTATTCAGATCTATATTTTATGGTAGTGAAACAAAAATTTAAATAAAACAAAAAAATTAAACTTTTGATTCCCTACCATAAAATATAGGCCTAAACAGTCTGAAAAATAAAGAAATAGTGTGTTGGTCACATGTTCTTATGGAACTTTATTCTACGGATAGGTCGAATTTTATAACTCATCACATCTTTCCATTATTG
Source organism: Croniades pieria auraria (assembly GCA_018248815.1). Classification (NCBI taxonomy): domain Eukaryota; kingdom Metazoa; phylum Arthropoda; class Insecta; order Lepidoptera; family Hesperiidae; genus Croniades; species Croniades pieria. The sequence goes on from DWJK01005357.1 coordinate 10,930, forward strand.
GACACATCTTTTCTCTAAGACTCGAAAGATTTGGACCGTAGTTTTGGAAAGCTGTAGAGCAAAAATAATTATATTACTCGTATTGCCTTTGTTATTGTTACAAAACAACACATAACAGAGTCATGTTAGGAACCGTTATGGGTTTTTCAAATGCGATATATCCTTCTTTGGAAAAACATGTTGTTATTTTACGTGATTCATTCCTTAAATAATAATAAAAAATAATTAACGACCCATTACCATTCCACTGTTGGAATATGGGTCTCCTCTCATATTGAGAGGGTTAAGGC
>DWJK01005358.1:0-11217 GCA_018248815.1 Croniades pieria auraria
ATATGGGAGGAGACTCATATTCCAACAGTGGAATGTTAATGGGTCGATAAAAAAAAAAAAAAAAAAAAAAAAAAAAAGGTATATTTTAGTTTCCTCTCTATTGGCCTAGTATTATGAATATCTCATAAATTAAAAAGTACATATCAAAATTTACCAAGTGATAAAATCTTGTCTATAACAGTTGAAAAATATTACACTTTCTAAAAGGCTGAATAAATGTGCACGGAAATTATTGTATAGAGTAATGGGCCATATTGGTATCTGAGGAGCTTCGGTATAGAACGGAAAACTAATTAATATTAAAACAGAATTACCATGTTATTTTTATATTTGTCTGTTAATTACAGTGGTAATATTGTTCTGTCACGTTTTCCTCAGTAAATTAAATATGAAGTATCCGTTGATTGCTTTTGGTAGATAAATACTAGAGAGGGCAACATTGTCCTTGCTAATAGATGGAGTAATTTAAGATAAGAATTTTATATACGTATGTTTTTAATATCAAAAAACATTAAGATTTGGCTGTAATATAAAAGTGATATCCGAAGACCTGAGCTATCACAACTCTTACGATAAGTACCAATACATTTTTATACTGTGTCCTCTCTAAATAGATAATTACTACCGTTATTTTATGAAGTGCTTAAGACTGCGGTCTAGGTAGCTTCTACCCAAGCGCTGTTGGGTGATAGCTGAGGAAAATTAATTAAGAATTAATAGTCAGCTGATGGTTTACAACGCAAGATAACATAACATTGTCTGTCCGTAAGGACAAGGACGTAACCAGGGCGTAAGTCCTGTTTTTCAATTTGCGTTCAAGAATGGATATTTGAGGTCTACATATATGTAGATATCTCCAATTATGATATTGTATTACTCTAAGTATATTAATATTGTTACTGTTGTGGGCGGAGAACACCAAGTACTAGATATCTCTGTAACTACCAAACTGAGGTGTTTCTACATTCATTACTCCTTTAATACCAGCCATTAATTGGGTTGGATACCATTAGTGCCATCAAATCTGTACTGAAATGTATATGGTAAACAACGAGTGTAAAAGATCTAAATCTTTTTTAATGTCAAATATAAAAATCAAGATTATAGTTTCATAGTTTACTGCTTTAAAAAAATGTTCCTTCAGGCTAAGTGCAGTGTATGTTACTAACGGGTGAACCTGTAATAACATTACATTTTTTTATATCAAGGCCTAATTCCCATTCTATTCTCGTGGCAAATAATCCAAGAGATCGTAAACCGACAAGTGCCGGAATAAAGTCACAGTAGCCTGTTAGCACTGGTTTTATTACTGTACTTCTTTCAAATGAACGATGTCGGATTTTATCGTGCTTCTTAAAAATTCGACATTTTGCTACCGACTTGAGAAAAATAACGTTTCAATCTCCAGGCGGTTAAAAAAACTGCAATTATTATTAGATTTTATGTCATTACGGCAGGTACTTTACGGGATATATAGAACACTGAAAATTTTTTTCATTATCAAATAAAACAAAAAATATATTTATTACATTTAAAAAAAAAAAAAAAAAAATTTCTAAGGTGTGTGAAGTCCGCCAACCCGCACTTGGCCAGCGTGGAGGACTACGGCCTTAACCCTCTCAATATGAGAGGAGACCCATATTCCAACAGTGGAATGTCAAAGGGTCGGTTAAAAAAAAAAAAAAAAGTAGAATAAATAAAACAAATTTATAGAAACAATTGCACTGTTTACTCTCAAGCATTTCCATGCAAATAAATAATCACATTCGAGATTCAAGCATTGTTTGGCAACTTGAGTACCTAGTAGTACCAAAAACATAAGTTACTAAAATAAATTAAAGACTAAAAGGATCATACACTTTCTTTTACTTTCTCTTACCATTTTATTGTTTGTATTAAAAAAGTTTTTATTCACTTCATAATGCAATTCGGATATTGAGTTTAGAAAAAACATACAAATTTTTATGAAACATTGTGATTTTATAAATACTGCTAAAGTGATTGATTCCATTTTTATGGTAGCTTTTCTTAAATATACATAATAATAAATAAAACTGAGTGACCAGAAAATATGAAATCTAGAATTTCATAGAAAATAATATCATGTCAAAGAGTAGTGAAGAATTTAAACAGTAGTACAAAACACCTCGACAGAACTATAATTTTTAACTTTGGCGAAAAAGTATCTTTGGTTACACATGATTTCATTTACAGTAAGTGATGTTCAGGTTCTACTTCACTACTTTCTATAATTCCATTATGCTTAGGTAGAACATTACCCATATAATACCATTATCATCTTTGGATAGAGATAAAGAAGTGATTAAACATCAAATGATACCCTTATAGTATATAGGAAGAAAATGGATACAAACATTAATTTGAAATAGATGTTAAATAAGTAAGTACATAACCCTGTATTCTAAAATTCAAATAGAAAACTAATAAGAATGATTTAACATAGAGCAGTAAAACTGTAGTGATATTGTGACTTGTAAAATTTATGTGGCAAAATAGAAAAGTCATGTTATGTGTTGCATTAATGATCTTTGAAATAACCAATATCAAACAGATTCAAGCAAGCTATTTAAAAAATTCTTAACCATCACATGAATTTAAGTCTGACTTAAATTTAATACTTATAAGCACTGAGTATCACTTCCAGGGGTTAATTTACATATAAAAAAATAAAAAATCTAAGCAATGCTAGGGTACAATACCCTGACATTTTAATTGGTAAATGCTTCCACTTTCACACTAGAACATTACTCATAAGATTATTGTATATAAATAAATACTGTCTTATGACATCAAACACAACCAATCCTTAAAAATTAATTTAATTTGGAATGTAAAAGTTGAACAAAAACGATATAAAATATTATATTAGATACTTAAGCCTAGGATAAAAAAGCTAAATGTAAGTACTACTACTTAATCACAATGAGCTTGCTGCGCGACCAAAGCCATATTTTGTCTTTCTTGGATAACTTCGTTATTCTGAGGGTGTTAAGTCTTTCTCAGGCTCACCTTCATTCAAAATCTGTTGCAAGAGATCATAGATAGGCTCAAACGCCTTACGACATGCAGCATTCGTTGGAATTAGATAGTCATGTAGATCATGATGGCTTATAGTACCATCGCTTTGAACCAGTCCTTTGTCAATAGACACCATTTCAACTTTATTCATATTTGCAACTTTCTCACGTAACAGTTGGTTGATTTTTGCATTCTTATCTCTTAATGTATTTGGATGTTGACCACGAGGCAGAAGACTCTGGAAATCATTCATACAATATTGGTTTAATCGGCCACATTTTAAATATCAACAACACTGATATTCGTTTCATGTGATTAAAACTAGAATGCTTAGGTAAGATTGATATAACAAGTAATGTTTTTAACAGCAGCAATTATCACTGTTGTCACATTTTGGTAAATAAATTACTTAGGGTTAATGTAAACAACTTCATTGATGCCAAAGGCTATTATGATAAAAATATGTTAGTTTATTGGTGTATGTATGTTTATAATTAAACCAAATTGTCATTTTCATTTGTATCTTTTTGACATCAAAAATAAAAAGCTAATGGTAGAGTAAAAGGTTTAAGGCTTTGTTAAATTCAAAAAGTTAATGGTAGAGTAAAAGGTTTAAGGCTTTGTTAAATTCATTTACAATCCATATAAAATAATTACCATTTTTCATACACATGAAACAACAGTTACAAGTAATTAATTATGAAAACTCCACACTAGCCTAAAACTCATAAATATGATTTCACAAATAAATCACCTTAATGCAGTGATAGCCTAGTGGTTAAGAATTCACCCTCTTGCTCTGAGGGTGCTGGGTTTAAATCCATGGTGTGCACCACTTTACAAAGTGTTTTAAATTTAAAAATCACTTGCTAACGTTGAAAGTAAACATCGTGAGGAAGCCTGCACACCTTAGAATTTATATTAAAAAAAATTCTAAGGTGTGTGAAGTCCATCAACTCACACTTGGCCAGCATGTCAGACTACGGCCTTGACCCTCTCAATATGATAAGAGACCCATATTCCAACAGTGGAATAATAAATGGGTCGAATACATTACTATTACTAAACAAATCACTTGAAAATCCAAATAGATAAATAATTTGGTTTGTTCTAAAATCTCATTACTGTTAATTCATCACAGCTGGAGGTATAAATTCAACATTGAGGTATATATTCCTACATAAATATATAATTACATTCTTTCATACCAGGTCCCTTACGAGGGAGGCAGAGAGCACAAGGCATATACATAGGTTATATTATAAATGAATAGGAATATAACTTTCAAGAAACACCTACATTATGTTATACTTACAGGAAGAACTATGTAGACACCTGGGTGCTTTTCCCTGATTGTTCTGACAATTTCTAAAATGCCCTCGCTGATCTCTTCAGCAGTATTTTCAACATTATTTGTCCCAACATGTAGAACTATTACCTGCAAAAGGTTTGTTTGTAGAATATGTCTACGTACATCTCAATGATGGGCAAAGATCTCTCCAGCAACTGATGGATGTTTGGAGGTAACATTGCCACTCTATTCCAGTGCCAAATTGCAGAGATACAAGTTAGTTGGAAACCCAAGAATCAGATGTTTCCAAACAACTTTAAAGGTTTCAAAAGGACTTTACAATTGTTACATGAAAATAGCAACTGGGATTGGGAGTGCTGTATCATGTATTAGGCTTTTTTCTTTCATTTTGGAATATAATCAGCAAACATTATTTAAATTATTTACTAGACAGCAAATAAGTGACATAAATAGATAGGAAAGCCTATTGGTTAAAAGTCTGTCTCCCATTCAAGGCACCTCTAGCTCAAACCACAGATTGAATTTCTGACTTTATAAAATAACAGGCATTTTAAGATTCAGCAAATGACAGCCAAATTAGTGAAGGAAAACTTTATCTTCTCTACAATATTCTTTGTGATGTGTGAAGTCTGACAGCAGACACTTAACCAGTATGGCAATTTATTGCCTTGCCCTACTCATTCTGCTGAGATACATCATATCCAACAATGGAATGGTAAAAGGGTTGATGATAATGTTTACGAACAAATTTTTCATAAATTCCTTGACACCAAAATGGCCATTATCTAAGATGTAATCTTAGTAATTTATTATCATAATTTCAAGGCAATATTATCTGCATAAATTAAGTAGATTAGAGAAAACATTTTGGAACACCTAAATAAAATTATAAGTAAAATAATCGTACGATCAGAACCAAATTATCCAGTACCTTAGGTTCAACGTGATCAAGTTCGCCGTTTTGAATCCGCCAAAGGACATTTTGGGTTTGGTCCCTATGTATGCTAAAATTAAGGCAGTGAAGGGGAGCAAACCAGTGGTTCCATACTTCTGTGTGCTCCAGTGCTTGCAGCACAGAGTCACCTATAAATATCACATCTGCATCTTTTCCTCGCGCGTCAGAGAGGAATCTATTGTGCTGAAATATTTCAAAAGAACATAACCGTAACGAATCGAACAAATGGTAATACCGCCAATACGTTATAGATAAATATACATCAGAACAAAAAATGCATTAAGTTTTAATTCTAGCAATAAAATTAATTGCAAGAAATTTAACGATCCACGTTGGTATAATGGCATTCGTCAATAAAATATACGAAACTTACAATACTATTCCACCTTCCGTCACCCTCGGAGTCTTGTTGCGGTGCTGCCACAGAACACGGATTCATATTTAACAAATATTTTATAATATCATAAAATTACAATCAAAATAGCACTTTGATTAGATTTCAGATATATGTATCAGTTTCTTCTCTCTATCATATCAGTTCAAATGTAAATGTAAAATGGCTTGCTTCACTTGCTTGCTTTGCTTGTCCTTTTGACAGCGGGAAGTGAAGTCTGTTTAGTGAGGTCAGTCAAAGTATTCTGACGGTACTAATAATGTTCTGTAATTATAAATTTCTTATTATAAACATAATTTTAAAAATACATTTACAGAAAGTTATTTCTTAACAAGAATGCCTTATAATAATGGTAACGATTTCGTCGCTTAAAATTAATTTACTAAAGAATAAACTTTAATTTTTTTATAAAAGTATTCAAGATATATTAAGATAATCTCGATAATTTTTAAGACTAAAACTAAACAGAAACTACTAAACTACTAAAACAGAAAGAAGACGTAACTGAGTTACGTCTTCTTTCTGTCTTATCCTTTATAGATAACTAAGTAAATGACACTTGTAAATGGATAAAAAAACATCAATAGCAGTAGCCCCATGTGGTAAATTGTATATTTAAATAAATAAAAACATGGAGGCATTTGGATACAATATTTACGTTGAGAGGAAAAATAATTCGTATGATAACATTGTTATAAAGGTAATTTGGGCGCTAGGAGGCCGATTATAAATTTTTTAATATTGTAAACTTAATATGATTGTACAATAACAGAAATTAAATAATACTATAATGATAGTACTTCGCTCTCGGACGAGGCGTTTGGCTAGTAGTACCACCCACTTGGCTTACTCCGCTAGTTTTATAACCGTCGTCCGTCGCTCGTTATTCACCACTTGGATCTTTGATTAAAATACCACTAAGAAAGTAAGCAACGGCGAGGCCAGTGCGCACGAGACCACGTGAGTCTTTCTCAACGCTCATACTTCTTCCGACTCACCTTCACTAGATGAACTTGAAGTGCTAGCATTACACTGGACAATCTATGACCCTAGTTAGAGCCGAGGGATAGGATCCAAAATGCAGAAGATTTGTGTCCAAGCCATCATATACAACAGTTCTATAGATGTAAATTATATGATTGAAATAAATCAGTTTTTGTAATTGTCTTTGCTTGCTACGCATTTTTTTAATGAGCGATTTGGTATACAGATATTTATGTCAACAATCGCAATTTTGGTACATCTCTATTTAATTATAGATAGACTGATCACGGACTGATGCAATACAGTGTTGCATACTAAAAGCTATGGCGAAAGTAGCTAACTATTAATGTCAAATTTCGGCTTACTCAGCCGGAATCGATGTCATGTCAGTCCTGTCACTAAATGTATTATTTTGAAACCTTAAAAGTTACATGCAATTTAAAAATAGATTGGATATTTTGATCTTTTCATTCATAACCCAATTACGACTTATATTTATAGACTATACGAAGTAGCTATTTTGCTTCTCTATGTATTGCATTACAACAAGTGTGTATAATTTGTTGGTTATAAAATCCTAATTTAACGGAAATTTTTGTAAAATCCCTCATATATTACTGAACAAAATATTCTTATATATGATGGCTGAAGATATAGTTGATCGTATTCAGTTAGAAAGTAAACATAAAAAAGAAAAAAAAGAACTCCAAGCGCAAATTCAAGCTTTGAAGAAAGCTGCAAAAAATGATAAAACAAAGAAAAAAGAACTCACAGCAGAAATAACACGATTGGAATCTGAATTAGAAGAAAGACATAAAAACGAAATTGAATTAATTGAAAAAACACCTAAAGATATTGTGATAATTCCTGCACAAGATGTGGACCAAGAAATTATAAAAACCTCAACAAAAGTTTCGAAAGCTCAGAAACGTAGGGATAAGAAGCAGCAGCAGGAAAAAGATAGAGAAACCCAAATTAAGCTACAGGAAAGAGAAAATCTTCTAGGCCCCCGTCATGTGGAGCTACAAGCCATACATACAAAACTTAAAGAAAAGAAACTACAAATACAAAATATCCCATCAGATGGGGACTGTTTATATAATGCAATTGCACACCAGTTATCACTGACTAGAAACAAATCTGTAACTATTGACGAGTTAAGAATAAATGTTGCTTCATATATCAAAAAAAATAAAGATGATTTCTATCCTTTTCTAAGCAACCCTGAGACATTCGAAATGTTAACTGATGTAGAATTTGACGATTATTGTGATAAAATAGCCAATACCAAGACATGGGGAGGTCAATTAGAAATCAGAGCTCTGTCAAACTATTTAAAATGTCCCATCTGTGTTATACAGGCCTCAGGTCCTGATACTATAGAACTGGGAAATGAATTTGTTGGACCACCTCTAATAATTACATACCACAGACATATGTACAGCTTAGGTGAACATTTTAATTCTACACAGATATTAAGAGAAGTTGAAGATAACTAAAGTTATTTTTGTCTAAGTCTGATAACTATGTTACTATTAAATGTTTCATGAGTATTTATACACATAATTAAAAATGTACCTTCTTAACTCACTTACAGTTTTCAGGATGGTACATTTTTAATCATCTGATAACTATGCTTGATTTTCTTATGTATACTGCAGTGATATTTACTTAAAATATATTAACAATTTTCTGACTTAGGTTAAATAATATTTTGTCTATATTTAGGCATATATTTGATTCAGCTTACAATTAAAATTATTTATTTATTCTTACTCTGTTACAAGCTGCAATAATAGTTATGGTCCTGTTATATACCACACTGACCATACTGAAATCTACATATATATATTATTTCAAAGGCATAAAAAAAATCATAGAGAATACTGTATGTTTCATAAGCTTTTCTAATAATTTATACTCTACAAGAGATTCAAATACAAAGTACTTAATACAATTACTTTCTAATTTGTGAATATATCAAAAGATTTTGTAGTAGAAAGTGGATGGTGATAATAATTTACATTGTCTGTTTTAAGATGAATTTTTCAAAAATTTATGATTAACATATGAAATTTGTAAGTTTGTTTTAGTTGTGTTTTTTAAAATTTGAAGTTGTTTACCTTGGAAGTTCAAGAGTTTTCATTTAAGATTTTAAATAAGGTTTAAATTACTTATTCATATGTTTTACTATTACCCTACAAGTCTTGATGTAGTTTTTGTGTTTCATGTAACTAATATATGCCAGTGGTACCTTAAAGGTACTACCTATTTAAAGGTAGATACCCCTTTAAATAGTAATTAATAGTCATGTTTAATTAAGTGCACATTTAATCTTATAATCTTGTTTGCAGAGGGCCTATTTGTTAAATTCTTCCAACCATAAAACTAAAATTCAATTATTACCTACTTGTCAACTTAATAACTGAAGGTTGTCACAGACAGAGTTGTAATAAAATATATTACAGCAAGGTTTTTGATGATATGTTACAATATATATTCTGTAACAAAACTTCAGTGCCCACACACATATCTATAGTATATATCTTTTTTATGTGGTCAAAATAATGTGGTATAGATATAGCAAAATATATTATTGTGCAGATAAAGGCCACAGAGATATATTTTATAGCATTGATATGGTCTGTGGTAGTTCGGTATAATGCAATATTATAATAAATATTCATATATCATAGTTCTGTCTGTGACGTCCTAACTAGTTGTGGCGTTGTACACCTGTTGTTAACTGCATACAGCCATTTTTCAATAAATTTAGTTTTCTAGACCAATAGATATTTTCTATCGTATAACAATAGCACAGTTACTTAGAAAGTAGTACGAATCCATTACAAGTAGCAAAATGTTATTAAAGATTGTTGATGTTTAGAAAAATACATTCAATTTCGCTTTAAGACCGTTATCATACGGCGCTGCTGACCGTCGCGGCGGGCGGTGAACACTGAATTGGCTTGTATGAAATCGGCCAATACTTAACACGTAGGTACACCACGCGATGCAACGTTCACTGACCGCCAATCGCGGCGATTTGCGTTACCGTGTGATAATAGTCTAAGTGTAGTACATTAAGTATTCATGTTTGTATTCAAATGTATACTGTTATAATAATATAAAATTGTTGAATAAATTTTTATACTCTCATACTATATGACTTTAATTAAATGAAAAGTAACTATTGTGTTCAGGAAAATTTAATTATACTGCAAAACAATAACAATACCAAAAATCACATAACCTTAGCACTCAGCAATATCAGTGTTTCTAACGAATATTTACTCGGTTGGAAACTAATCACTCAGTGAATTGACATGTATTTGCGGTTATAGCATTAAATAATCCTAATATTTTACTAAAAATCTTAATAAAAATATTAATAAAAATATGGACACTGCTGTCGTTAATCTTCTTTCAGTTCGGGTTCTATTGCCAATGGTCTATATTGACCATTTGTGTGAGCTGTCTCTTAGTTTGCTTATATTTTGCACAATTTATTTGCAATGTACACACAATTATAATCAATGTGGATATCTTCTTAATTTATTAAAGGCCTCAAAGATTATGACTAGTCTCATAATTATAGTTAACCAATAGGCATATTTCGATTTAAACTCAGAGTGGTTAAGAAATAGTATATTTCAAATAAAATTAAGGTTAGTAAAATACATATTCACTGTTACAAACTGTAAAATGCGAAAGAAAGCAATTATGACGACTCTTATACACCATTAACATTAGGAGTAGATTCTTGGGGCTTCTCCTCTCCCGTGGCAATCTTGTTGGGATCCTCTGGTTTCATCGCAGGAAACAATAAAACTTCCTAAAAAAAAAATTAGAATTTTTCTGTTACCTATAGTTAATTATGACAGCATTGTTACGTAACACTTTACTGTGACATAACCAATTGGAGCAGATGTAAGACCAACTCATCTGTCCAATGCTTTTTTATTACCCAAAAAGCCTGACTTACAATTAATTTGCTACAACAGAAGTAATGTTTGAAATAATTCTATTTTGCCTAAATTATACTTCTTACGAAAATATTATTATTACGTATAGGTACGTAGATTGGCGGCTGGAAATGATGCAATGTGCTATATACATATATAAGGTGACGAACGAAAGATGCTTTCATAGTGCAAAAATTGTTTATTTACTCTATATTATATAGCTGGTATTGGCAGAAATCGCTTGTTAAACCTGTCTTGATCGCTTCCAGAAATGTTCTGTCTCTCACTGCTTTTTTATTTTTTAAATGTCTTATGCTGTTGATCTTAATGGCCTCTACAGCTTCACAGGGTTTTAGTGGCAAGTCCAAGTGGCTCCGCCTGAATTAAGGAAAGTGTGAACCTCCGCCTCGGTCCCGCGAGAGAAAAGTAGGGGCTGTGCGACCGATCCGCGGGCGTCTCCTGTAAGACTCGGACCTAGGCACGGATCGACACGGTGTGTGCTTGTAGAAAGCTGACGGTACTGCGACGGCATAGCTTGTATGGTAAGCCACTGTGCCAGATTTTGTCG